>JAOPUG010000215.1:1714950-1727433 GCA_027564375.1 Micropterix facetella
TTCGCGTGCAGGCTTCTAAATTCTTTGCTAACAAAGGTCAGTTGTTTTTGTGCTCGAGCCCCGAAAACTACCGACGACTTACAAAAATATTATTTCCTAAATTGATTTAGAAAAATTCAAATAGACATTCCCAAAGACGTCGCCGCAACCGTAGCAAAATATAATATTCCTTCACTCAGGCGATTTTTAATTATTGTTTTCACCGAGAGACTTAGGACTTGCAACACGGCAAGTCGCCCTGGTGGTTTTCTTTTTTATTTATTTTTTTATTTTAAACAGGCACTTGGGAACTTAGCGTTGGTAAACGTACAATCGCTAACGTAACCCCACATTCGAGACAAGAATATTATCTTTCTAGTTATTACTGATGAATACAAGGGAAACATCTCAACTGCACTATTTTCTATAAAAAAAAAAAACATTCAACTTAAAAATCATAAAAACATTGCACTAATTTAATTATTAACGTATATACATATAACTGTACATGGATGCTCCCATCTGTTTCTAAACTTTTATTAGACGTTTATAAGCTTGTGTTTTGTGTTTCTATATTTTCTTTACTTGATAAGTCATATGAATATTGCACTAAAATGCGCGAGTACTCATATACTGTTCAAAAATACCAATTCGTCACATTCGGTAGTTTTTCTTCAGTCGAGTGTTACAATTACTGAATTACATTAATACAAACAGTGCTTGATTAATTGTGAGAGTTAAGTAGAAAAGTTAGCTGCTATATTTTGGCCGTTTAGGACCAGTCGTTAGATCAGTAATAATAGATATTGTTTGTTGGGAGTCACTGACGTTTAAATATATAGACCTGGCATTGAATACAAATTGTAGACAAAAACCAATGACGTTTTTGCCCCTAGGAATATTACCGTTCGATTTTTTAATCGATAAAGAAAACGTCATATATAGGATGATAATAATATCTATATCATTTGAATACTGTAGCGCCACTAAAGCGCATAAAAAATATCACTGAATGGCCGTGAATGTTAATCAAGCTGCTTTCGGTTTCTTACTAGAAGTATTCTTGCAATTTCTCCGTGCACAATAAAGCATTTTAGGGCGCAGAACGACGAGGAAACACAATGAAGCGGTGTTAATTGCGCGACTACAAAGAAGCCAGCTGGCATCTTTTTCTTCGTCAGTTCTATATATTTATACGTCAATGGTTAGAGTTTAAAATTTAGACAGCAAACATTTTTTCATTCGGAGTTTCAACATACCGGTGATCAATCGACTGGCCCTTACTGTTACCTATTATTAAACGAGAGTATGCAATACTTTCATATAAATCTGAGTATAATCGTCATATTTCTTTATTAAAACAGAAGGATCTGAAGTGAAGCGAAGCCCGACGTGTACACGACCGCAGCAGGCGAGATGGCAATACATTTAGTTGCGTTCTGCACCCCTTCACACACTAATACTGGATAACATACATCATTATAACCCATTGTAAAAAATAATAGTATAAAAGTTTTTTTATTTCGTTACGACAGCCAGTTGTGGTAATTTGTGCGCGGCGATGCGCACGCCAAATAAATTCGTTATGCGACTGGGCAAATTATAAACATTTAGGCTCGACAATCACACGGCGGGTTGCGTATGGTGCACTCAGGCACTTCAACTTTCATCTGCAACAGAAAAAAACAATCGGTCAAATTGAATTGTTTTTAGATTATCTTTAATACTCCAACACCAAATTATGTATTTAAATCTAAATTAAAACTAAATTACAATGAGTCTCTAATAGTAATATCGTCTATCTATGTAGTTTTAAACTGCCACAAATGCTAATTTTTCCATTTTCGTGTATTCTTGGGTATTTTATTTTTCATCATTGAAGAATAAGAGCAAATGGAGGAATGCTGCTGCCTTTGTTATTATATGAAATTTAGAAAATAAATAAACGGATAGAAAGAATTTTATAAATTGTACATTTTTGCCATATTTGTGGGTTGCTTGCTACTGTAGAACACAAGGAAGTTATAAACCTGTGGGAGCAAATCAAAGCATTTCTCAAAAACTCTTAATTTACATATTACAGAAAATAATATTCTATTAGAATTGTCACTTTCGAGTATTTTGGTATTTCCAGTATATGGAGTTTGTAACTAACATAGTTTGAAGGTAACATTGTTATAAATTGACATAATTTAAAACTAATGCATATATATATTTTTCCATTTTGAAATTTTGAAGTCCGCAAGGCGGTCTTATGTTTAAATTGTTTCAATCTTGTACAGTTGTATGCATTTAGGACAGTTCAATAAGTAAATACAAACGGAGCTGCTATGGAATTCACCGATCAAGGTTGGGCCATCATAATACTATTGTTACACTTCTGGGGGGTGAGTGGTGGACTCCGGACCAACGATCGGCTGTGGTAGGTTTAGGACAGCTGTCTTGCCAGATGTGAGCGAATACCTAATCACTCATTCACTTCCCCTTTGAATTCAGATTCCTTTTGTAAATCTCTACATATAATATGTGATATAAAAAATAATCTAAAATAATTGTGTATGAGACAGTTTGGTACTGACACTATTGTACAGAAGGGGCGTAATTTGCATAAAAAACTATCCTAGGTCATAATATAGGGATAAATATATATATTAGGTTGGCAGGAAAGTTCTGACATATTTTAAAGAAAACATTTGAATCAGATTAAATAATGTGTAGGTATTCAAATTTTAATCAATAACATAATGTCTATTATTTGCAACCACACGTAGCCATCTTTCAAGCAACTTGTCGATCTCCCTAGTGTAGAAGTTCTCATCCTTTAACCAAAATATTAACTGCTTTGGAGATAGTTTGAAAGAAGTAATTTTTTCCCCATCAGATAATTCTGAAGCGATTCGAATACGATGGAGCAATGTTTGGTGAATATGGTGAGTGACTAAGAACTTCCCATCCTAGTTCATTCAATTTTTGTTGCGTAACCGTTGCAGTATATAATTTTACATTATCCTGATGGAATACAATTCCTTTTCTATTTGTCAATACTGGCAATTTTGTCTTGAAAGCTGCATTTAATTTATCAAGCTGGCTACAATAGGAGTTTGCATTGATGGTTTGCCCCTGTCTAAGTAACTCGTAGTACACTGGACCTCTTCTATCCCACCATAGAGCATCACCTTCCGTTGATGAAGATCTGGTTTTTCCAATAATTGTGGCGGATTTTCCAGATTTACAGTAAACTTTTTTTCTCTTTATATTCTCGTAAAGGATCCACTTTTCATCTCCCGTAATGAGCTTGTCCAAAAACAGCTGACACAATCCAATAAAATTCTTTCAGTCAAATTATGTGGAATCCAAATACTCTGCTTCAAGACAAATCCAAGACGTTTGATATGTTCTTAAGCAGTCGAATGGCGAATGCTTAATTCCTTTGCAATTGCTCCAGTGGTTAGATGTGGGTTACTCTCTAACATAGACCGTAAAATGTCATTATCTACCTCGGATGATGTCCGCCCAGATCGGCGATCTTTTTTGAGATTGAAATCTCCGTTAAAAACAAAATTTGGCAAACCATCTTTGGCAGGTCCGAATTATTACAACTTTACTCCCGAATGTGTCACATGCGTTTTTACAAGCAACCGATCTGTTGTTTCCTTTCTGGAACTCAAAAATTAAAATTGATCAAAAATTATGAAAAAAATTAAAATCATCTAACTTCATATTGTCAATTTGGAGATTAGGATAGTTTAAAACTAGACAGACGATATGATGATGTGCATGCTTTATTGTTTTGTTTTTAACCATTACCCAGACAATTATCAATGTGAGACTTCATGAAATTACGAATGCCATTCTCAACAAAAATAGAAATGAAACTGCCTTAGAAGATAATTTTATAACCATAGCACATTGTGCTTTAGGGATCAATATGATGGCCAACTCTTCAATTATTTACATCACCTCCAAAGTACTGCTCCGGCTTATGAACTCGTTTAATAGGCCAGTGGAAGCCCTCTGGTTATTCTTTGTAATCTGGCCCGCGTAATATTTCACATCACTGATGCATGCATAATATTGGTCGGTATGAAATACTCCACGTGCTTTGCAATGAATAGCGTGCAAGAAGAACGACTTATGACTACATTTCACAAATTAAACTTCAATGGAAAAACTTGAAGTGTTTGAGGAGTAATAAAAAGAATACAGTGAATAATTTTATATTGAAAAAGGCTTCTGGGGGGTGAGCGGTGGACTCAAGACTGATGACCGGCTGTGGTAGGTTTAGGTTTGCTCTCTTGCCCACATGTGAGCGTTCACTTTACCACCTATTCACTCCCCCTTTGAATACCAAATTAAGAATTACGATTCCTCTTGTAAATTTCTACATTATATCTGATATAAAATATAATTTAAAATAATAGTTTGGTACTGACACTTTTGTATAGAAGGGGCGTAATTTTCATACAAAACTATCCTATCATATAATAGTGATAAAAAAAAGATTACTTGTTATATAACAAAATAAAACACAAAAATAAACTCGATTGAAAATTATGAAAACCTTTAAAATCGTCTAATTCCATTTTGTCAATTTGGCAATTAGGATAGTTTAAAACCAGATAGACGATATGATGTGCATGCTGTATTGTGTTATTTTTAACCATTACCCACAGACAATTACCAATGTGAGACTTCATGAAATTACAAACGCCATTCCCAACAAAAGGAGAAATTAAACTAAAAATGTCTTAGAAGATAATTTTATAGCTGTAGAATGTTATGCTTTAGGGATGAATATGGTGGCAAACTCTTTAATCATTTATATTACCTCCAAAGTATGGCTCCGGCCCGCAAGCTTGTTTAATAGGCCCGCAGAAGCCCTCTGGTCATTCTATGTAATCCGGCCCACATACTATTTCACATCTCTGATGCATATTATCACGCTTTATTAAATAGGAGGCAAGGAGAACGACTTACGGCTTGTTTATTTGAATAATACAAATTAAAATTCAATGGAAAACTTTGAGGTTCGAAGTGTGATCAAAATATACGGTGAATAATTTTATTACAAAGTAATAAGCTTACATTAAATTTGAATTAATATCCTTCAAAGTACTCTGTACTCTCCTCGGCTAGCGACGCACTTATCCTAGCGTTGACTCCATGATTGAAAGCATTTCTGGAAGGCTCATTTTCTGGAAGGGGCTTCGGCTGCTCTGCCGTGGCCCTCTTAATGTAGAGAATGGTGTCAAAATGTTTTCCTTTTAGTATGGTTTTTATTTTTGGGAAGAGCTAGAAGCATGGTGCTAAATCTGGAGAGTAAGGTGGATGTGGACACAGGAATCTTTTTTTGGCCAAAACCTAGTAGATCAGAAGCGAGGTGTGTCACGGAGCGTTATCGTGATGAAGGAAGAAGCCATTGGCCCATTTTTCTAGACTCTTTCCGTACATAATTTCGCAAACCCTTGTAATGTTCGGAGTTTACAGTTGTCCCATTGGAACAAGTCTGATTGCGCCCTCACTATAAAAAAAAAAACAATGAGCATGACCTCCACACGTTTGACTTTGACTGACGTGCCTTCTTAGGGCAAGGAGAACCACTCGTTTTCCATTGGGTACTGGATTTTCGTCTCAGGGTCACATCCATAGACCCAACATTCATCTCCAGTTATAATATTAGCCGTGAAGTCCGGATCTGCTTCAAGGCGATCCTTCAATTCCATGCAAACTGACATAGGATTTCCTTCTGCTCGTAAGTCAAAAGTCTGGGAATAAATGTTGCACCCGCTCATCTCATTTGCAAATTAATTGGTTAAAATGCTTCGCACGGACCAGATGTTCAGTTCTTCGGTATGCTTTCGAATAGTCAGTTGCCTGTTTGAACAAACCAGTTTTGCTGCTTTTTGCATGTGTCTGTTTTTTAAGGTCGAAGGACGTCTCGAACATTGCTCGTCTTCAACTGACTCATTTCCGATTTTAAACCGCTCAAACAGTGTAATACGATAAACTGCGATTTTGTAAAATGCTCAAACAGTGTAATAAGCAACAATCACGATAAACTGATTTTAAAATTTCATGACCTTTGACAACTTAAAAAAAAAATTAATATTGACGCTTTGTTCAAAATCCATGATGCGGGACAGACATGATAAACACAACCTCACTCTTTCGGTTCTAGAAGCCGACTGACATGTCACAACTTGTTCAAATTTGAACTATCTCACAGAATCAGGCTATCGGACGTAATACTTAAATGGATAGTGTCAGCAGTTACTGCTATGCAATTCATTCACCGTATTTTTTGATAAAATCTCATATAATTGGCTTATGAGTAGGAATTCTACACTGTCGTTCCACAATAAACTTCTAATCTACAACTCGATCCTAAAACCGATATGGACATATATCCAGTTGTGGTGGCCAGTAAGAGTAACATACTCTGCCTACAGAGAGTTCAAAATTGCACCCTGCGCTCCATTGTGAATGCGTCCTAGTACACAAAGAAAGAGATCCATGACTATCTCAACATGCTAACAATAGTCACACAGATTACACATATGAAAGTGAAGCACGCCAAATGCCTGACACTGCACCCAAACCCTCTCATCGCTAAGTTGCTATATTCCACAAACCTGGTGAAGAGACTGAAGGTTTTGTAAGGAGGAGGTCGTGGCACTGGCCATCATCCTCATAATGTTTGCTGCCGACAACTAATCCCTTTATAGTCGCAAGACTAATTATGTATGTTAAAATGGAGGAAAAAAATGGTGACCAGAATAATGGAATTGTTGGGCAAATTATAAAAGCTCGACTAAATGCTGGCTATCCAAAGCCAATGACATTACACTGCATTATTTATTCGTCAGCGAATGTTATGTCTAAAACCATCAATTGTTGGAACTGGAAGTGTTCTTCACAGTTCATTTTATTCATTCCCGAGGCGGATTTTGAAACATGAACTATGACCCTTGGACGAAACGGTTTAAAGAACAGCAACATTTTCAAATGTCAAAAAAAAAACAGAAATGGCAGAAATTGGAAAACGGAATAAATTATTTCATTTATTTCCCGAAATGGAGTCAGTAAATAACTGTTTAAGAAAACCCTTTTCTCACATTGAGAACAATTTAGGAAGAGGGTGTCACATAGTAGAGGTTGTTACATTCATCTCTTTTGAAGCTCGGGTTTTCTTTTATATTATTCTTCAGGACATAAAATTGTTCTTCCGATAGCACAAAGAGATTTTTAAATTTTACCCAGTGGTTCGTTCCGCTATTCAAGATGTCTTCACAGATCACCGATTTTCTTTCTGAATCTTGATATGTTCCATCAGTGAAGTCGCTACGGGTCGCTTTGTTTGTCCAATGTAACGCTACCCACTTGTGTCAAACTGCAGACGGAACTCCCCTGCACCTCGTGTGCGAATGTGGCCCACTAATGTATAAAAGAAACACCCACCAGGGTACTACTACCTCCAAGCTGAAGAGGTAAAACAATCCAGCGCCAAGAGCTTATCTTAAATGACACAAAGCTTAGCACGGAACTAAAGTAGGTGGCGATCATAATAGACCAGAAATGATCGCATAATAGACCAGAAATGATACGAGGCTCAGTAAACCTTAAAACAGCCCCACACAACAAATAAAAAAAGAAAGGCAAACAGCTGCACTCAATCTTATAAACACCCAGGATGTTCAGTGGTATTACATCATTTACAGGTCATGGAGACTGATCTATACTTTGAGTTGGTTCAGTCTAATTCGGACAACGGCGTTTGTATCATTACCGAAACGTCGGGTGCTACAAACTTAATGCGGTAAAATCCGTTTTGTCTTTTAATGTTGAGCAACTGCAATAGTCTTCGATTTCACATAAAGTTTTCTAATGTCCAACTCATTTCTTTCGATTTTTCACATGTGACTGCAGTATGGGGGTTCGAGTTGCCATGGAGAGCAATCACTTCTCGTATCGGTTAGTCGGGTCTTTTGCGTTGGTGAGCAAGTTTGACTACATTCAAAAACTTTGCAGTAGTATTTCAAAACAAATTTGCAAAACCCTCAAACATCGGTCGCTTTCCAGAGGTCATGAATGGCAATAATGACCGTTTAGTTCGCAGACAACGATCGTGGCTCTTTGTTTTGAATCTCTCCGACAGCCTTTTATGAACTGCTTATGCCAGGCAAACACACGGGGCCTTGACAGTGTTTAAAGACTGTGCTTTAGATATTTTTGAAGAATTTGCTAAACGTTAAACATAGCCTATGTAGGTATTTGCTATGACCAAAATGGTATAATATAACTCAAATGCGTTATCGTTCCGCCGGTATTTTAGACATAGCGAGAATGAGAGAGAGCTCTACTCGTTCATCATAGGAAAGAAAGAGATAGAAGTATGTTTCGAGCTGTCACACTCCTGAATATCGCGTCGCTCTCGGCTGATATGAAAAATCATGAAATTAATTGGACTCCATTTAAAGGTATTTGATTAAATCACCATCACGAATATTTCGAGAAAAAGTCGATTTTTGTCAAATGACAGAGATGCGATGACAACCCATGTGTTCATGCCTGCGTTTAGTGCAATACGATTCCAAACACTAATGATTTCCACTACGAGAAGCGACCGCCTCAACCAATCGGGTAGTTTTATAAGTAGCGATCCGTCCACTGAACGCAGACCAATAGTCCCTTTAACAGGACTGATTCTGTGTTTGTTATATTTTGACAGTTGTCTGTCTTTACATCATACGGATTCGATTACATAGCCGATAACGAATAGCCGATAGCGAATAGCTAAAACCACAGACGATACATCGTAGGGCAGAATATGTGCTTAGCTACTGATGGAATCTGCGAGCGCCGCTCCTGACATCTTCAACCGACACTTCTCGAGTCGAGAGTGGACTAGCTTGAACGAAATAACTCCGATGCAGGTACGCACCACAGGGTGCAAAGCAACAAAAACGCTGACGACCTTGCACCAAAGAAGAGAGCTAATAAGCCCTTAATGAGACATGTACCATTCGTAGTGAGACTAGAAGCCACGCAGTCATAAATTCATAAACCTATCATCGAAAGACATTAAAGCAACTGTCTCTCAGCAAAGGACTGTTTTCACCAGTCGTTGTCCAGTGAACTACCATTGGAAAAGCATGGGAATTTCTGAGAATGAAATATGCAGATTTTGCAATTAAAATGCTGAAACGGCAAAATGTCTACTGTGTATATACGAATTAATCCCATACCAGGGACTCATCTGGGAAAGGCTCATCGTACCCAGACAAATTGTGAGATTTATAAGAAGTCTGGACTGGGTGTTAAGAAGCAGGGGTATAGGGAATAAGATCAGGACTGATCGCAGTCATAATAGGCAACACAGCCAGTACCACCCCTTCACTTTCATCCATCTACTAACGTTTCTCGCGGTGGCCGCATGCTCCGTTTGATATTAATCATTATGAAATAAAAATCTTCTTTATATTTGATTCACATTTTCTTCTTCACTTCTTAGTATTTTTTTATATAAAATTATGACGTAGTTTACCTGTTTCACTACTGCAACATTCATTACCTCCCTTGCGTAGATTCTTAACTAGAGGTGTAAAGTTAATAATGAGTGTCACACGACAACAGCACATGCAAATTTGGGAGAAGCATGCATACCTGTCCGGATTAGCGCTTTTCAAGCGACACGGGGTAAGATTAAGACATTCTGTGGTTGCATAATGTGTGGGGGTACTCACCCCTCGGGCCGCCGACCACGATCGACTTGCGTTTCGTCTCCGCCGAGGGGAGGTTCGGCGTTTGGCCGACCGCCGGGCGCACCGCCGCCACCAAGTGGCCTTGGCCGGCGCGGATCGGTTTTGCTGCATAAAAAAAAACAATTATAATCTTGCTTTCGATGGCATAAACCAGCGTTTGCTGAAAGATTCGTAGACCGGTGGTTCACCGGTTCGTAAACTCCAGGTTGTTTTGAGGAAGACTACCACCCTAATAATAAAAAAAACTGTATACGAGGCGTGATTGGAAAGTTTGAAGACTGGGCTTGTAATTTCTGAACAGCAGTACATACAGGCTATTGCGATGAATCAGCTTCAAAGTAGTCAATTTCTCACCTAAAACACCAACTCCAATGGTGTTTCCAGTTTTAGAAGCATTCCTAGAAATTTTCTCTGTATTTGCCTGGATGTCTTTAATAGAGTCAAATCGCTCCTTTTCAGTCAGATTTCAATTTAGAAAAGATAAAAGTTAACATGGACTAGTTCAGGAGAATAGGGGGTTCCTCAAGTGCAGGAATTTGGAATTTCCCAAAAAAATCCATCCAATTATTATCTTGCCAGAGTGTAGGCCTTTTTTCCACAGATTTTCGCGTAAACGCTGAAGGACAGTTTTCAGATATACCACATAGTTAGATAAAAGTCTATAGTTTCACGCAACTAAAGTTTTATTTAATAACCTTCTATATCATAAGAGAAATGCATAGAGAAATTTGATAAAAATGGGCCAAAATGATTTTAATAATATTCAGATTCCAATTTTTAAAATAACATCCCAGTGGCAATTTATAAGTCAATAAATTGATGAATCCTCTAAAGGGATTGGTAATCTTTCAATATTCATTAGTTGGTTGATAATCTTTCAATACTCATTAGTTTGTTAGTAAAATTCAGTATTTTTTCTAGGCAAAAGATAAGAAAAAATAGTTTTTTGTCGAAAAAAACTAGTAAACTTGAAAGGCTTCCAATTTGTTTAATGTTGGTCAACCCTTTGACTCTGAGAAAAACGAAAGATTTTTTTCATTTTATATCTCTAAAGCTATGTCCACCCTGTGCCTCTTCATCTTCAACTTTCGTCGTCATCTTTCTATTCAATTTTCCTTTGGCGCATATGTCATTCAATTTTTGACGCTAACGGAGTCATCGAGTTTCGGTCAGCTTGTTAACATATGCGACTTGGTGGACTTTCCACCATTCTACATGGTGGAATATGAGCGGCTTACTTGGTCATAATAAATTCCAGAAAAAAAAAAGATCCAACCGAAAATTGTGAAGACTTTTTATCTTTTTTTTAACTCCATCACTGTCCACATTATATTTAGTAACCAAAACTTGCAAACCATCGTTTCTCTTCATTTTATTTGTGTAAAGTCTATTATTTTGGTCTCAAAGCTGTGGAAATCTTCTGTACTCTTCAATAAACTTCAATGTACTTTCTTTTTCTTTGTCTGCCATCTTGTTAGTTAAACGCTTTGAGGCACAGAAATCCACCCGCGTCGGAAGAATGTGAAATGCAGCGCGCGTTACGCTTTCAACTGACATAGCGCATGCGTCAAGGGCATGCCTCACATGCGCTGCTGACTGCGCTATGACGTATGCCCTTGTTGATCGATAAAAGGCACAGTGTGGACATAGCTTATAGCGATTATTATGATTTTTACCGTATTTCATACAAGGATTTCTCGCTACATAGAAAATATTGCAGTACAAATGTCTGTTTACTTAATACCTTGGGTTTTTGGCTACCTATCCATAAATAAGTTATAGCAGATTAATTTATAAGAATGTTATCACCCTCGCGGGAAGTGCCTTTTATATGTCACTGGGCGGAATATTATTTAAATTAAACTACTACAATTCAAGCCTTTTGGACAAATAATTGATGCATTCAAAGAGAAGTTGGAATACAGAAATGTTTATTCACAAGACGACCACCTTGATAAGAGATAAGGTATTCATTTTATCAAATCAATGATATAAAATGTAATGTAATAAAGGATATTTGATTTGATTATTTCTGAAGTCAACATTTAAAGGCGAGGTGGGCTCATGATCTACCCTGAAGATAAGGATCCATCTCAGGATTCTCAGGATTATTATTTCCTTCATGGAACAAGTCAAATAGAGCCCGACCAAATTTCGTTTTCGGCAAATATGAGTTTTCGGCGGCTTTTTGGTTTTGACCAAAAATTTATTTTTCGGCAACCGAAAATTAAAAAGTATTTATTCTACTAGTTCAAATTGGGAACAATTCAAAATCACCAGTTTTCAAAACAGCATTTAAACATTTTGAACGTTTAGGACAAATCAGTGTGTAGGATTAAAATTTTGTAAAAAATAACAGCAATGCCATTTTACAATCTTTTCAATTTGCAAGTAATTCTGACTTATTCTCTCTTTGAACTGAAATATATTTTTCCTAATAATTATTATGACTTACTAAATTCAATATCTGTTTAATTATTATTTTTTTCTTTTTAAATAAAATACATTTGGCAGGTTTTTATTATTTGCCATGAAAATAAATTAGTAAATAAAAAAAAAATGTAAAGGTAATCATAGAAAAAATACAGGACAGTTACCAAACAAATTACAAGATGTATTAACTAATAAATAAATAAATTACACAATGGGGCCGATTGCCTTTCTTTGATGGACGAAAATAATGCCGTAGAATGAACGAATATTATGTCGAAAATCACTATAAAATTGTTCCGTCCAATTTCTT
>JAOPUG010000215.1:1732945-1744854 GCA_027564375.1 Micropterix facetella
GATTACCCGTAAACAATCAAAGTATGATTGTTAGGAAATCTTAATTTATTTTATTTTATAATGAAAGCAAAATAGTAGTGGTGCATCCAAAATTTCTATTGAAGGAAATCGATTAAAACACTAAAACTCTAAAGGTAAAAATGATACCCTCACAGATAAATACAATATTATGTTCAGAGTCTGATCGAATTTCGGTTTCGTTTTCGGTTATATTCAACAAAAATATGGGAATTCGGCAGCCTTTCGGTTCCGGCAGAAATGTGATTTCTCGGCATTAAACCGCTTAAACAAAAAAGTATTCATTCTACAAAATCATCAGCCATCTAGCTAAAGAAGAATTGAAGATAATTATAATCACCCTACACATTCTCACGCCGCATCTCAGTGGGAGTTTAAGGCCATCCTAACTAAGTAAGCACTTGTTCTAAGGGTATTTGGATTTAGGACTATACTCGGGCGAGCCTATCACCCTAAGGCGTTTCAACAAACTTTATCATTATATCACCCCGAGATGAAACATCCAGAATTTTGACATCACATATCCACTATCCAACTGCGCCTCAGGCCGATGGAGACGTTTTAATAGCGAGGAACCGGGCAGCGAGCTGCCTGGCGGGGCCAGCCTTACTCCCTAACTACCAAATTTAGGCAGATTTCTCCATCCTTCAGTTTGGTTCCAGGGGGGTGATTCTTGAAAAAAATAGTGTGCTAAATTAGTCAATGGTCCATTTGAGTTACAAGGGCCATAGGCAAATTTAGCATGCCATATTTTCAAGAATAGGCCCCCAGGCTCGAAGTCGCTTTTGCAACCTCTACCTGTCGTGATACTGCGGCATACTGTAACTCGGAAATATCGCGGACCCGTGGTGTCCTTTACTCGGCGATGATCACCCGAGATGGGGTGGCCATAGGGTCGTTGCTAAAGGTAGGCGACGACAGGTCGACACCTACCCCCGCGCCTTAAGAAGCATTACGCAACTAGACTCCTCCGACTATTCGTCAGTTGAGCAAAGCCGGTAAACCGACCAATACATCAACCGTCCAGGGCCACCCGAGGTGTTACCCCAGGTCCGACCGCAAAGCAGGTTTCACCGGATTAGTCCCTCTTCAGGGAGACTGCCGGATGGGAGCTGAGCCGTGAGTCAGGTCGACCAATTTTATAAGTCATATGGCCCGAGCCGCACATGCCCTATATATAAGGCCCCTAAAGTTAAGGGTAGCCTTAGATTAAAGTACAAATAGTGGACTATTCACAACAGTCCTTTCCAATACGGCAGGCGATCAGCTGCCCTCAATGTTCAATGCCGATCAAGAGGGCAAAATAAATATATTCCAACAGATGCAGTAATCACATATTAGAGAAGAATGCCGAAAAGTTTTTCTTTCTATCAGTTTCTCGCTCTATAGTTTCATGTCGTCTGTAATATCTTTAACAATTGTAGCAAGTAAATTTGCTTGCTAAGTTATGCCATTTAATAATAAATCTTCATTTCTTTAGTTTGGGATGCATGACGTGCCGAATTTCGTTTTCGGTGTTGTCCGTGACAATAAAACGGTTTTCGGTCAGACTCTAATATTGTTTCAAATGAATTTTGGATACAGCGCTATATAGCAAAATAATAAAATAATCAGGTACTAAAGAACTAAAAATAAAGCGTCTACTACAAAACGAAACATAATTAAATCATAATAATAATCTGCGGACAGCGATGGGTAATGAGTATCATAGTAACAGATATGAGGAGATGGACATGGAACGGGTGTAGATGACAGTAAGGCAGGACAGGCATGATCGGCGATGTTTTCAAGTCGTCCCCCTTGCAGAGAGCGAGGGGCTTTGAGGGCTCTTCGATTCGGCAACACCTTCGCGTTGCATTGGCCAGCTCCTTCTGGCACTTGGCCAGGAATGCGTCTTTCTCATCGGGCGAATCGATCAGTCGATTGTCGACGGTTATTTGATCATCGGTAGCGTACACTTGGCCGGCAACAATAGTTACTGACATCAGCTCCTGCAGTTTGGCCGATTTGTCCGCCTCCTCGTGTTTCAGCTTCTCGTAGTCGCAATGGAGCTGCTGCTGCGCCAGGGAAAGCTTCTGGTTGAGGCTGAAAACAAAAAATAAATGCAAATTACTATGTGTAATGGGTCTAACAATCTGGCTCATCATTGGTGTTCAGAATATGGCTGTATCGAGACTCTCAACGTTGAAACTGCCCACACTACAGGACAGGCGAAAGCGTGGAGACGTAATTGACATGTTTAAGGTGCTACAAGGATATTGTAGCTACAGTGACCTAAGCGATTCGAACATAAAACTGCTCAACCGGATCGAATTATTGCTGAGGGTTTCAAGAAAAGGCTGGGTCTTCACTATCCGATTTAAAGCCAGTGGAAAGTGGAGTGGTTCTTTGCTAGCCATCTTATGCATGACGAATTGCAGAGTGACCTAGACCGAATCAAGGTAGGACAATTGACTGATCAAGTTAAATAAAAAATAAAGTACTGTAATGTATATTGGGCGAAACGACCCTCTCACTGGATATAAGCTAGATGGAGCAGAACTAAAAGTTGTACAGTCGCAGAAGAACCTAGGAATTAAAGTAGACAGTGCCTCAAGTGGAATGAACTCATAACTGCTATTGTGAAAAGAGCCAATACCACATATCCCATTCGATAGGCTTCCAGATCTCATTCGAAAACTCTTTCTACTAGCCTATAAGGCCTATGTGGGACCAGTACTGGAGTATGCATTCTAGATATAGAGTCCATAGTTTGTTGGAGACATTAGACTTATTGAGTGTGCCAAAGCCATTAAAATTATACGAGGATTCCACCATTATAAAAGCTACGAAGAAAGGCTCGAATAGCTAAATCTGACGGGAGACGCGAGCAAGGAGATCTCGAGACTTTTAAAATACTATTAGACCATTACAGCTGTTAATCACTATTATCTATATTTCTTCTCAACCAAAATCATAATCTGCAGGACGTCGCTTCAAACTCAAAAAGGAGAGATTCGCCCCGAGACCCAAGATTGAATGTTTATAAAAACCGACTGCACAAGTTCACACAATTTTAATAGGCAAAATTAGCTCTGCTACCTGCCTATAAATAATAATAATATATTAGTCCCTCTTCGGGGAGGCTGCTGGATGGGAGCTGAGCCGTGAATCGGGCCGACCGGGTGTACAAGATGGTCATATGGCCCGAGCTGCATAAGCCCCATTGGGCCCTGTAGATAGGAAGTGGCGAATGGCATTAACAATTTTAAAGCTTTTGGCAGCTCTGGATATTCTTCTCTTCTCTTCATTCAAAAGATGTCAATCGTTTGCTAATTGAATTCTTTGTGAGATTTCTCTCGGTCAAAAGGACATAGCCCAGGTAGTACCTATAATTGAGGTTAACAAATGTTTGGCCAATCCCTGGACGGCCAAATAATTCTGAAATTTCATTATAAAAATAAATATGTTCAATGTTTTTCTTTACATTTACATTTTGATTGAATTATGACTAATTGTATTATGTACCCGGTCTATGTATTACAAACTACTGAACTTAAACTAGGGGGGGTCGGTCTTCAGACCCAGCGTGACGTAATATTAGGGGGAGAGGGGTTATAATATTGTGAAGAGGTGTAACAAGGGGGGAGGAGAGGTCAAAATACCTAAAATCAGTGTGACATGTTCTTTTATGGATATCCCCTTTGATTCATCGTTTTATAATAATTGTTACGTCCGCCAATATTACTAACTATGAATTCCTCATTTATGCACATTGGTATTATGTTTTCACAAATCTGAAATGCCCAAACGTAATGGTGTGCAGTGTACAGCGTATGCAATAATACAAACTGTTCCATTTAAAAAGGTTTTATAAATCTTCGTAATAATATTCGTAATTACTTTTTGTAAACGGATAAAACACTTAGTTAGCAATAATCACTAAATAATATTATTACAAAAGATCATTATAAGGGTCTTTTAATTGGAGTAATTACCACAAATTAAAAGTGGTCTCATAAACCGCAACACTGTTTTTTTGCATTACACTTTTTTATCGATTTGCCTCTTATAAAACACAGTAACTTTTATTTTAACGGGTGATCGAAGCTGCCTGTTGAATGATTTCAGCCAATCAACTATCACCGCGTTTCCCCCCACGGTTCGCTCAACACTATATGAGCGCTTTCTTTATCGCGGTCAACCTATAACGGTGGGATAAGGGTACTCACTCTTTGATCTCTTGGATGGTGTTCTCCTTGAGGGAAAGATCGTCGCGGAGACGAGCCAGTTGAGACTGGTGAGCTCCTCTCATTTGTTCCACCTGCTGCTCCAGCTGCTGCTCCAGCGCTCCTCTCAGGACGCCGGCAGCTTGCTGTTCCTGCATGGCGGCCGCCGACATCTGCCAAACACAAATCGCATAATCGCTCTTCATTCCTCCCACCGCGTTATCTTAACATTTTACTATGTATTTTGATGTCCATGGCTACAATGTTAATCTTGGAAAACAAATGCCAGCTATTGACGGGCAGTCCGATCTGTTGAAAAGCATATGTGATCTATTTTTAAATATGACGAGGAATAACAATTTTGAAAAAGGAATAATAAATTTGTATTTTGCGTGAAGGACTACCCGCCCCTTTAGCGGTATTTACAGCAAGACTCAGACTTGCACAAACCGAGAAGTTACCATGGCATCAAAGACTTCATCGAGAAGCAGATGGAGAATACGAAGAAAATAAGCGCGTACCTGTTCAGCAGCTCTCAGCTTGGCGCATTCCTCCCTCAGTCCGTCCACCTGTTCTTCGAGTGTTCTTCTGCGGTTATCAGCTTCTCGCATTGACTCTTGGAGAGATTTCATCCGCGCTTCGTGCTGCGAGATGAGTAACCGACATTCGCCCAGGTCTCGCTCGTACTCTGATATCTAAAGGAAGAAATTTTATTTATTCATTGATTTTCATCAACAATACTGCGGAGATACATAATATGCGTCCTCTAATTTCAAACTCAGTCAGATCCAGATAGGTCTATTTTACAGTAGGATCAATTTTCTGTTAATAAGAGTTACATAATAAATGTTAATTTCATAAATTACCGCAATATTTGAAAAGTAAAATTACTAGTGCATATTTTGTTAATAGATTAAGCAGTAAAATAAGCATATTATAGTGTCGGGAAATAGGATATAGCCGGTTTTGATATTCAATCTGGCTGGTTTTGTTACAAGCTTGACAGCTTACAACAGTTGCGCCTTGAGTTTTCTGATGATTTCTTTGCTCTGATTAGTCGGTACTGATATGGCAGCGTTTGAAAACTGCTTATCATAGATGTATTGAGTTTGAAATTTAATGCTGTTTGAGTTTGAAATTAGACAACACATATGCACAATGTTGGATACAACCTAAGTTGCAGATGCAACAATGGCAGGTGCAAACAAAAAATATAACAAAATATTTTAAAAAAAAAGCAATAAGGGATGTTTTTATTATTTATACTGATTTTTAAGGTATGGTAAGGTAGGCTTATCATATGTTAATTCCAGGTATGTAGGCTTTATAAAATATAAGTGAAAAGTGTGCATTTTAGAGTAGATATATGTAGTTCATCAGTGATGTTTAGGTGTTTTAATTGTCGGAACGTTGTAACTCGAACAGAATTTTAGTATATAAGGAGCCAAATAATACGATGGATTTAGATTTCATATGTCTGTCTACCTAGACCGTTCTCCATCATTGCCGCTGCATATGTAAAACTGCCTTGTATATTGAAGTCTTGTAGTACTTTAGAATAATAGCAAGGTGACTATTTCGGTGGGATCATTTTAGTTCGGAAGACAAGTAATTCGGCACTTTAGTATGCGGTTTGACACGGTCAGGTTAGAGATTTGTTTAGGAAGGAAAAAATATGACGAAGTGGGATGATTTGGCTGAATCATGGATTTTATCTGTCGTCGAAGAGATGAATACTACACAGGAAGCTGAAGTCGATACCCCTACCCTTACCTTCTTATTAGTGTCGACGTTGGATGTTTCCAAACCCTGACACCGCTGCACCAGGTTCTTGATTTCGCTCTTCATCTTGCTGATGAACAGTCTCGCCACCGTGAATTCCTCCTCCAGTTTTCCGACTGTATCAGCGTTGATTGCCTTCACCTGTATTTGAAAAAAAAAAACTAAAATGTAACACTGTTAAAGTTATATAAAAGGTCGCAGCGACAGCATTACATACCTCAGTTTCAGAGCCACCGATCGCCTGACCAATATCATTGAGATCCTTAAGTAGGTTGGAGAGCATTTCGGCGATGCGTTTCCGCTGGTGCGCAGAAGTATCACGCATTTGTTGAAGCTCAGAGCTAGTGTTGTTCAAGTTAGACTGTTGGTAAAAAAAAAAAATTAGTAGTGCCTGTGAAATGCGTGAAGCATAGCTTTAGAACTAATCTAAAAAGAGGTATATCCTTCTTGGCAGTGTTGCCAGGTTTGGAGAAATTTTGCCATTTAGGCTACTTCTGATCTAACATCGGCGACCCAAAAAGGCTTACTATGACGCATATTAGTCTACCCCTCTGATCCTCTCCAGGTATATAAATTTTTGTAAAAATAAATATGACAGCCTACAAAAAAACGTTTTTACCATTTTATACAAACAAGGACCTCTATTCGATGTGTTTTAATAAAATTAAAGTGTTATTGTACAATTGTTTATTATTTTTATGTCATAGTTTTATTTTGCTTTTAATAGTTTATAAAAAGGAGGAGTCTCTCTTTTTAACAGAGTATTGATTTTTACTTTTTTTTTTTTGTGAAATTATAATGAGGAGAACCTCTATTTGATACGAGTGTATTTTATTGTGCATAAGTGTAATTGTCTTGATTTTTATAAACGTTTAGTTGCATCTTTTTTTCACTTTCAACATTTTAGCCGAGGGGACCTCACAGACGTAACAGGCCCGTAGCCACAGTGGATTTTTAAATGGCAGCATGCAGCTAGGGGTAGTTTTTGTTTGTTTTATAGTTAATAATAAAACATCGATTGTACTGAAATACGTTTATTTTATATTCTTTGAAGAGCGATAACTAAGCTTCATTTTAATATAAATTGTGAAGACCCACAACTTTTTATTTTTATGATATTAAATTGTTTCAAATTTATACTCCCATTTTTCAACAAAAAACCCATATTTTTTTATTTGTTGAGGTATGTGTTATTTTATTTATAAGACCTATTTATTAGAAGGATACATTTTTCAGCAATACGTATAAAAATATTAATACCATTTTATTATTTTAAAAAGTGAATAATAAAAAGTCAATAAATATGGCTTACAAATCAACCTTGCGAAGTCATGTTTTATGATTATTGGTTCAAAACCGACCAGAACTAAAATTGCCAACTATGGTTCTCTGGTGAACAGTTCGCCAATACCGCTAGACACTACGGCTAAAAACGAAAGTCTTTGATGCAAATATACAATTTGAGGAACAGAAGTGTTGGCTAGGGTTTCTCACATTTAAAGGCCTTATACAGAATTCGTGAGTACCTCAGCATCAGAATCAGAGAACTACTTGTAAATGCTCTAATATTGTCTATAATGGACTATGGCGACTGTGTGTACGGACTGTCTGTATAGTAAGACTGAACGGAGATGCCATAGATCTCATAATGCCTGTGCAAGATTTTACTTTAAGATTCCTCTATGTCTACATGTGTCACCATTCCCTGCAAAGACTTCGAAGTATGAGTAAAAGAAGACTGCTCCATCTTGCAACCCATGTACTCAAGGTAGTACGCAATAAACAGCCGCAATATCTTTACTCGCTTAAGATCTGATCCTGTAACCGACATGGCCATTCAACACAGGCGCATGAAGAACTTGGAATAATTCCCAAACACAGAACCATAAATTTCCAGTGCAGTTTCTCTTATTCTGCAGTTGTATAGAATCGGTTGGGAATGAAATTGCAATCGAAATCAATTGGAATATTCAATAAAAATATGTTATTAAAAGAAGATTTTTAGAAGCCAAAGATTTTTAAATATTTTTTAGAACGACTACTTGTTAATTTAATTATTATTATTGTTTTCTTTTTTTATATTTTTTTAATTTATTTGGTTTTGATTATTTTATTTTAATTTCACTAAATGGTGGTACCAATGATAGGTGTGCCCAGAAAACTAGGTTAAGAGATATCTTGAGTATATTAGCAGTTTTATTACATAGGCTTTGTCTATTTTCAGCTTCAATTTGTCATGCTGTGTTTATTGTTTATTTTTTGTATTGACCGCTATAAACAAAATAAAATAAATGAATAAATAAATAAAAGTTGCAAATACGAATTCAAAATATGATATAAAATTTAAAACCCTCAGTTTTCATTGTGCTGAAAACTCTTTTCATGCAGCGATAATGATTCTATCGGTCCACAGTGAATATTTTTTAGAAGCCTATTCAAAACGAAGCCTGAAAGAATGTTTTCTTATGGTCTTTTTTTCATAAATAGTCACCTGTTTGGAGGTTAGTTCTTCCGCTAGCTGTTCACACTCCCTGCCCTTGGCGTCAACCTCTTGAGACTTCTGGTCGTAGTTGACAGCCAATTCTTCGAGTGCTTGCAAAACTTCTTTAACTTCTTCCTTAGCCGATTCGTTTTCTTGCTGGATGCGATTCATCTCACCCTGCAGCGCTTCGTAGTCTCTCCTAAAAAGCAAACGGGTTTGACTCATGTAACATTAACTATTGTCATCTCTCGTCAACAAAGGTCGGTCTAAATCTGCTGACTTCATAGAGTATGATCCGAAGGCCTGTTTCAGAGTTCGCCGGCCGATCGATTGCATGTTGCGCGTGCACTGCTGATGAGCTCCTCTTTCAGAGTCGATGTGTTAATATCAGCCAGGTCACTACTCAATTAGAGTGATAATGTCGGGAGCAATGGCAGTAAAAAGAAGAGACTAAGCATATGGTCTAATCCTATTCTTGTTGAAAATGGAAAGCTGGGGCTTTTTATTACAAGAGCTGTTACATTAGTCATCTGTTGAAGGTAATAGCACCCATTTCTCAAAAAAAAAAAAAAAACAATGAGTTATCAATCGGTATGTTTGAGGCCGGTTCGAACTTTGAAAACGCCTTATGCAGTCAATAGCCCGGTGCAGGCATCGGTTGGGACAAAACTTTGATCGACCGTGTCAGAACACGTAACCGGCCGCTTGGGGATACCACAATGTAAAAAAAATATCAAGTGTGCCAATGAATGTCCTCGCTTAGGGCAATTGTGAGGCGCGGTGCGACGAGCGGAAGGGGAAGCACTCAGTGAGTTTGTGTGATATGTAGCAGGTTGTCTTTTAATTTTCTTGTGTCAAATCAAATGACTGTTTACGCTATCGACCTATCTGCAATTAGTAGGTATACCTGCTTCTAGTATACAAGGTGATTTAGACGGTTGGTAGCATTTCCAATAAATCAAAGGTATTGTTACATTGTTAGTTTAGCTTACACTGTGGCGATACTCAATACGAAAAAAATTGAGAAGCGCACGCAACCGATGATCTCTGAAACGGGCTTAATACAGGCTCACGAATGCACATACCTGGTGCAAGCGATGAGTTCCTCCTGCTCCATCATCTGGTCCTTGAGCTTCTCGACGAGCTGCGATTGTTGGTTGATCTCTTCATCCTTGTCATCGAGCTGCTGGTACAAGACTTCCAGCTTGGTTTGCAGTTGGCTGTCCGCCAGACCCATACCACCAGGAACGGCCACTGCTGGCGCCGCCTATACCAGAAACAAGGAGAATAGTAACTAACCAGATGTCCCACGAATTTTCCCTCAACAATTTTTTAACCAAACTTAAATTGCTATTAACAACTGACATCTAAAATAACAAATGGGGGCATCTATTAATTGCGGGAGCTAAAAATGGGGGGGGGGGGGCTGGAAAAATATTACGAAATCTCATTTAAAAGGGGAGAGGGGGAGTCCATGAAAATCTCACATGAACTTTTTAATTCAGAGAATATACATTATTATAACAGATTAAATATTTTGTATTAAAACATATATCCCGGGCGTTGCAAATAGTTGTAAATTGTGAATTTTGAATTGTGCGCACACTTATCACAGTAATATAAACAAGAAAAGGGAAAAAAAACTTATATAATTGCTCTTATAATTAAGCAACTTGTGTATCTTAAAAGTGATTTTAATCTAGATAACTGAACAACTTAATGATACCTAATACTTCATAATCAATTGAGATAAAATAGTATTTAATACAAAAAACAATCAATAAAAAATAGAGTATATTTTTTTTAAATATAAAAATTAAAAATTATAATATAAATATTAGTTACTAGTTAATATTCAGTCTTACCACAACAATCGGCTTTTCTTCGATGATTGATGTAACAGGAGTGATGGCCTCCAGCTCTTGAAGGTTGATTTGTTCGTCGGGGTTGACCGTTTCGCCTGAGCGCCATCTGTTCACCTCCGCTTCCAATTTCTCCACCTAAAATTACACAAAAATAGGAATAATGTATGTAGTTATCTACTATCCAGGAGGAAGAAGGCAGCCCTCTATGAGAGGAGCGTTTGTCAAATAAGAGTTCTGCGAGTTAAAAATCAAGAGTTTTGCAAAAAATAGAGGAAAAATATTTTTAGTATATGATAAATTTAAAAGCAAACGCCTAGAAACCGACTTAAGTGTTTAAGTTTTTACCTTGCCCTTTAGCCTTCCCACTTTCTCCTTCTCCCTCTCGTAGCGACGCTTCCATTCCTCGGCTGTGAGCTCCTCGTTCACGCAGACCACGTTCTTAACAGTCTTAGCTCTGAAATGAAAAGGTATAACCAATGCTTTAAATATTGCTCGTGAATTCACACAAAAGTTTGCATCAAAAAAGTAGGTACTACTTGTGGGAGTGTTCGGACATCAAAGTCGCATGCTGTAGCGAAAGCACTTCAGTAATGGATGTAACAAAGCTGAAGAATGATGTTATTGAAAAGATGAAATCTTATAGATGTGAGCATTTCTCTCCGACTTCGCTTAGTTCGACGCTACATCTTTAACCTCATGGACTCTGACTGAAGCCATGTGCATTCGAGATGTGGGCATACAGAAGAATGCTGAAGATACGAGAAGCTAGTGAAAGTGCATAACATCGAAACGATGAAATCTTATGTATTTTGGTCACATGATGCGCAACGTTAGGGGATCGCTGGGAAAAGAGCTCCGGGTCACAGAAAGATATCTTGGCCTAAAAAACCTGTGTCAGCGATTAAGTTAGGGCTTTTACTTTGGGAAAGATCAATTAGAAAATGTTAAATGTATCAAATTTCTAGGACTAATAATCGACCAAAACGAGTAAAAAGCTGTGCGGTGTCATATTTACAGTAAGATTATAAACTTACGAGGGTAGTCTGATAAGTACTTAGCCTCACCGCCCGATGGCGCTACTATCGCAAGAGAAATTTACTATCGATGTAGTACATTCTCGTAGACGGCTACTGTCAAAATTTCAGCCGAATTGGACTCGTAGTTTTGTTTTGAATGTGTGTGGAAGCAGGCGTGTCCGCGGATTTTAGAAAAATGAAAAAATAGCAATATCGTTCGGTGATTCTATTCTTGTTTTTGGAAGAAAAATCGCACAGCGAAATCAAAGAGTGCTTGGATGCTGTGTACGGTAACTCTTCTCCTTCGATGGCGACCGTCAAAAATTGGTTTAACGAGTTTCAACGTGGTCGCACGTCGCTTTTTGTTGAGCCACACCCAGGTGCCCCGAAAACGGCTACCGCAGAGGATAACGTGACAAAAATCCACAATCTTGTATTGGCAGACCGTCGATTGAAGGTGTGTGAGATAGCTAAGACAGTAGGCATCTCAAAAGACCGCGTGGGTCATATCCTGCATGAAATTTTGGGCATGAGAAAG
>JAOPUG010000215.1:1744954-1756804 GCA_027564375.1 Micropterix facetella
GATTCTACGGAGAAATTGTGTTGAAAGCCACAATATTTTTTTATTTAGGCCATGGTTACTGAGGTAAAGCATTTTTTATGTTCAACTTTTGAATATTCGTTTTTTTTTCTTAGTTGAATAATTTAAAAAATTACATTGCAGGATTTGACATAGAAGAAATCACCGTCCATAAATACAGCAGTTTTGCACCAACGATGACATTGTGATCACCAATATTTGCTAATATTACAGTTTGTAATGTAAATGTCAAATAAATTGAGCCCGTCGGTTGTAGAGCGGAAGTGATGCCAGGCCAATCCGGCCAGTAGTGCGTGCACAGTGAAATCGGTCACAGCTACCTCGGGCGACGCTTGTCGAACTGCTCTGAGACGGTGTATCTGTGTTGGTTAGGCATTTTTCGTTCTTTATATTATTATTATTGTTTATAAGCAGATATCACAGTTACTTTTGCCTATAGGCAATTATAAACTTGTACTGTTTTCGATTCCACCAGTCAGTTCGCTCGTTCCACAAATCGACCACTTTTTTGTTGATGTAGAATTTCTTTGGGTTGCAGGTGAATCTCTTTTTGTCCAGCTTGAAAAGGTGCCCCCGCAGATTGTGGTTCTAGTTGAAGCAGAAGATGGATGAGAGTGATTCACAGTTGTAATGACTGTTCAGCATTTTAAATGTTTCAATGAGATCACCCTTATCCCGTCTCCTTCCGCTATGGCAAATTAAGGCGTGCAAGACTTTCTCGATAGCTGTAACGTTGGAAGCCTATTATCATTTTGGTTGCCCTTCTCTGTACCCCCTCAATCAGTTTTTATCTCCCACAAAATATGAACACATTTGAAAGGCATACTCTAATATGGTCCTTATTTAGGCTTTGTAGGCGCTGAGAAATAGTGCTGGTGTCACTGTTTGGAAGGCTTTTCAAGAATAACATTAAAATGTTCGAAAAAAATGGAAATACGTATAATATCAAATTTGAAATGAAACGAATCTTGCAGAAATACTTTCAAACGGCTGAAGATCCTCACATTAATATCATTGTATCTTTTCAATATATTAGATGATTTCTATGAGATAATGGATCAACAAGTTAAATTTTCATATATTCATGAAAATACAAGAAATAAATCACATTACATATTATTATTACCTAGTTCCAAATTAAAAGCAACGAGACGAGATACTGAATATACTTTCTATATTTTTTAAAATTATTACTTTCATATATTAACAATATTGAAAATGAACATATTTTTGAAAAAAAGTCATAGAAAATACCTTTGAAGAGATACATTTTACCACGGTCGACATTATAAAATAGTAAAACAATAAGTCGGACTCTGGTTCCTACCCTAAAATGTTACTAAATATAAAAAACCCAAGTAAAATTATTGAAGTCCTTTCTTAGATAATTATAATTGAATTTGAAATTTATCTGACTTAACTGTCCGAAATGTTATGCTAATTAGATATTAGATGTATATGATTTTCATGCCCTATGGGTGAATGATAAACTTTTTTTATGATAAATGTACATTCATAATTAATTGTAAAATCAATAAATGATTCTATTCTATTCTATTTTAATGAGGTAGTGAAAAGAAGTCGTTAAAATTCTGTTCCAACTATAGTAACTGTGCTATTATAACTTGTAAGTCCTCCGGTGAATGTACAATTTTTAAGTCAATGCCGTCTAACATATATCGGATGAGAGGATGGTTCTGCCCCACATGCATTACTGTACATTTTTACTTGTTCATTTGAATGATACATTAATATATATTTTGAAGACCTTCATATACGAAGCTGAGCTGATGTGCACATTTACCTACTGTGCCAATGGCTCGGCTAATGGTGATTTAAAAAAGGAAGTTAGCAAGTATTACCTTTTACCGAAATCCAGGGTACTCTTGGTCTCGCTTTCATTGAAGGAAGCAGGAGAACAGCAAATGACTATGGTGGTTCTCGCGTTACCGCCGAGCGACTCTTGCAGGATTCGGGTCAGCTTGGAATCTCTGTAGGGAATGTGCGTTTTGTTGCCGTCGGCAAGTGCCGAAATAACATTGCCCAGAGCGGACAGTGATTTGTTGATGTTCTTGGCCTCGTCCAGCACGGTGCCCTCTGCTCCGGTTTTCGATACCTTCGCAAACAAACATTTCATCAGAGATCGAAGACTATTGCAATTGTTTAACATTAAAAATAAGATAAAAAGAATTTACCGCGTGAAGTATGGTAGCACCCGACGTTTCTGCGATGTTGCAATCGCCGTTGTCCAGGGTAGATTGAAGTGCTGTCAATCATCATACGTTGTTCTGCGGGTAGGCGGCAAACTGTTGCTGTTACTACGCAGATTATAAATGTGGTGGGGCCATGGGTTCGGCGAGTGTGTATTATGAAAATCTGCCTTGCCCACAACGCTCATTTTATCATGGGCATGAGAACATTTTAATAAGAGGGTTCCAAGTAATAAAGTTCAAACAGTTTTAAAATGTGTAAAACTCTTCTTAAAATGTTCTCAATGCCTATCACCGAGTGCAGGACATAGCACAAGATACAGTGAGTGTTGTGCGTATGGTGGATTTTCAAACTTCACACGCACCGAACCCTCCGCTCCACCGCTTTTATAATCTGCGTAGTAACAGCGGCAGTTTGTCGCCCATCCGCAACAACGGGTGACGATTGATAGTGCTTCAGCCTACCCTGGACAACAGCAGTTGCAACATCGCCGAAATGTCAGGTGCTGCATACTTCACACGGTAAATTCATTTTATCTTATTTCTAATTTCCACTGCTTTGCCTGCTACGAAATGCAGTCCTTACTTTTTCTGAACCGGCCAAGTCCACGAGGTACAGTTTTCCGGAGAGTTTCTTCTGATTTTCTAAATTTTCTTGCTTAACGTTGATGAGGAATACTGAGTGAGATCGCGATGAGTGTTCATTCATGTCTGTAAAACAAAATGAGATATTTATTTATTTCATTATTTAACATTTTGAATAACAATATTGCATAGTACATGTTTATGTAAGGCTACCTACACTAACTAAACACTTAATCTAAGGGTGATATTTGCGATTTATTAAGTCAGTACAGAATAGCAGCTATTATCTATAAATAATTGTTGAAGCTCAAGTAAACGTTTAAAAGAACTTACTCGTCACAGCAATGTGTCTATTCGATTTGCCTTCCTCGATGACTTCGAATACTTCCTCGGGACTCGAGACGAACCTCTCTGTCGCACCCTTCACAAATGGTACCCTGTTTTTGTCCTCGTGCACACTCAAGTTCACCTTCGATACTGTAAACAAAATATGCAAAATGAAACCTAGACTCTAAGGTAAAAAAAAAGTATTACAAATCGTAAAAACTCACCGTCTAGTAAGTCCCGAATTTTATCCATGTAAATTTCAAAATAGGATACTTTGATGTGAAATTCCAGATTCTCCTCCATTGCATAGATGTGATTGAAAATATCATTGACAATTCGAGGGATTATGCCTTGTTTGGCTGGGTCGGCTGAAACCATAAAAACAAAACTGTCGAGTGAGAGTAGGGCAAAGACACCATTTTTTTTTTCTCCTGGTGTCATACATTGGCTATTGGCCGTACAACTCTGGCTACACAACTATTGTTTGTACAACTTATTGGCAACCGCATGAGACGAGGAAGTCATAGATATCTGAAACCATTCCAGTAATTTACGGAGTCAAGGTGTTCTTCTTCATCCAGCACCTCTTATTCCTGCTACTTTGCCTTCCTTAGAGTTATTAGACAAATAAAGTTGTATATTTCAGGTTGACACATGACATGAGCACAATGTACAGGGAGAACAGTAAGTGCACTCTCAGGTGGCAAAGTGTGACGGGATAGAGTGCGAGGAAAGTGAACATTTCCATGCGGTGTTTCTATTTTTTCTGAGCGTGCGGCGGCCATATGCCGATCGCTTGAGACTTCTCTTTCTGCGTATTTGGTTCAAAGGCAAGGATGGCGCCCGAATTACAATTGTCTAGTTATCGTATTACGATTTGCGGTAGCCCTTACGACTTGTGAACCCGCTCGTTTCGTTTTCAATTTTGTTCTTTGAGAACCTACTGTCTGTATAATGTGACACGAGAAAAGTATTTGAGTTTGCAGATCTTTATTGTACGCGATATTTTTATTGCTGAAATGCTTTAGGACATCTTCAATCTTGACTGTCAATGCAGCTTATACGTAGTATCCTCTGATAAACCTACATTTTGGCGGCTTCGAGCTTTCATAACATGTCTGTAGATATCCAGATTTTCATACCATATGATATATTGGAAATATTAAGCATCTTAGAAGTCTGATCTTCAAATGTAAGGTTGATGTTTCTTCTGCAAAAAACCTTTTTCATCTTAGAGAATGCACCTCTGGATTTTTCAATGTGGATTTTATCTCCTCAATCATATCCTAGTTGCCTTTCAAATTGCAGCCAAGGTAAATAATGTTATCAGTCTTCTCCAATGGAAATCCTTAAGCTGTAACTGTAGACCAGGTGTGTTTACAGGCATTTTACCGACTATAATGTACTTGATCTGTGTGATGTTCAGCTTCAATCCCCATTCGTCAAACGTTCTTGTGCCATTGTTAGTGAGGAGCGGGAGTTCTTCCACGCTGCTGACACTTATACAGTATCATCTTGTGTTTACGCCACTTACCCTGAACCCGCTTTTAGATTTATACTCTATTTACTATATTAACACTACATAAACATCATTAATGGCCCCATGAACCGACAACAAGCACACCAAGAAAAAATGTAGTAAATTGTGCCCCCTCGTTATTTTCAAAATTTTTCAATAAATATCAAAACAAAATCAAAACTCACCGATTACTCCTTCCATCGTATGCGTTTTGCCTGAACTGGTTTGACCGTAGGCAAATATTGTGCCATTGTAACCTGCGAGGACATCTGAAACGATGCTCTTGGCCGCTTCATTGTAGACTTTCTCTTGGGTTGCGTTTGGTTTGAAAACTTTGTCAAATATGTATACCTTACCCTAAAATTAAACACAATATTATAAGTAAAGTGTAGTGAAGTCGAAGAAAACACCCCAATATTCGCTGGCTCGTATAACATCTGATTAAACAAGCCGAGAAAGCTGGAAGGGAAGTATTTCTGTATGAAACATTGCAAATAAAAGAAAATTCTACCCTTATGAAGTGAACAATCTCATAATATGCTCTAAAATGTATAACTCTCCGGCCAATTCGGAAATTTTGATGGAGCGGTCGGCCGCTGCTTAAGGCTCGTTAAGTCGGCGCCAACTGGTTGAATAACCAACTATACTAGGAGGCCGGTAGCCTTAGCCTTAACTTAAGTTCCAAATCAGGACTTGACGTAGGCTATGGAATATATGGAGAGCGACCAAACTTCGAAAGAAGTATACATTTGGGGAAATACTCCTCAATTTTCCAAGCGGAGGTATATGCCATTACTAAATATGAGGACATCAACCTCCGAAAGAACGGACACTATAAGCTAAAAGCTGGTGCAAAACTGCATGGCACTTTTGAACTCCCCGGGCGAAAATAACAGGGTAGTTCTGGGATGGATTCCTGATCATGCAGAGATCGAAGGCAACAAAAAAGCCAACTAACTTGTTAAGGAGGGAGCAAACGGGACATTATATAGCCCTAAACCCCGCTGTGGCGTATCAAAAATCCTGGCAAAGCTAATGCTCAAAATCCAATTTTTCGAACAATCCTTTAACCAATGGAACAACACATCAAGCTTGAATTATTCTAAGTAAATACAAAAGGAGCTGACATGGAATTCACCGACCAAAGTTGGGCTTATCATAATACTATTGTTTCACTTCTGGGGGGTGAGCGATGGACTCCGGACTATCGACTGGCTGTTGTTGGTTTAGGACAGCTGTCTTGCCACATGTGAGCGTCCACCTTACCACAAATTCACTCCCCCTTCGAAGCCATAGAATTTGAGATGCGGAAATTGCAGTTTTAGATATTTTTTCTAGAAAGGAGTTAATTATTTTCCTGGAGAGACCAAGATCCTTAAATAGGTGAAATAGAAATTTGGCTGGGAGGTCACGAGCGCCAACTTCCACCGCGTGAATGTGAACAGTGAAGCCGTTCCGGTGACAGCATTTGCGAGATCATGGTATTTATTTAATTTGTACTCGTGGTCTTTTGGGATATTTGACTCCAATGGAACGGTTAATTCTACAATCAGCTTCCGAGATAGAGAGTAAAGAGTTATATCTGGACGGAGGGCTGTGCATTCAAGAAATTGATATTGTGTAGAGACCGAAACGACCTCCAGAATCCAATCCGAATAAGCGCTAATCAAAGCTTACGACCGTAAGACTGCCGATGAGGCTTTAGCATTAAATAGAAACAATTTAAATATGTTGGTGAGGGCGCTCACGGTGCATTGTGGCCTAACAGACAAACGTTCAACCTCAAGCTCCGGGACACTAGAGTATGCAGATACTGCCAAACTGCAGATAAAACTCCTCTGCACCTCTATGCGAATGTGGCCCACAGATGCATAAAATAAACACTCATCTGGGTGGCTACTACCTCCAAACTAAAGAGGTAAAACAAAGAAAGCTGCGACCCAGAAAAAAAAAATGCAAGGTTCTCGAAGGAAAGGCGACGGCAAAAAAGATTAGAATCTACAGGAAGAATTACTACGGTCACATTTCTCATGAATTACTACGGTTACAAAAATCACCGCATATAATTATAGCCGCATGTAGATATTCAGAAGTATGGTATGTAGGAAGACTTTAATTTACATGGAAAGATTCTCTTAAATCATGACATGGCGATACAAAAACAAAATGAAAGAAGAGTAAAAACATTCGCAGAAAACAAAGCCAAAATGTGGAAAGCAGCGGAGGAAGTATATAAAATGGAGGAAACTAGTGAAGAGAAATAGGATAGAAGTGGATCCACCCATACAAGGAAACATCAAACAAAAGACAGACATATTCAGACTATATTAAATAAGGACGAAAAAAGTGAGAAAGATAAGACGAACATAACAATTACTATTTACTGCCGTCAAAATCCTAAATTCTCACACTCCTATTTCCTATAACAATAAATTCACCCTTCCCCCCATTCCTTAAAGGCGCTCCCCAACCTTAAGAAAAGGTGTCCGCTGGTGTATTCGGTTTACCGTCTCAGGAGCACTCCTGGCTTGGGCGACACAATTCGATCGTTCGTATTTAGGTACTTACTTCCTTGTTCGAAGCTAACTGCAATTTCAAAGATTGTTTGGGAGGCGTTTGAACCATATGACAAAACACATATTGTGCTAATGGTCAATAACTATTAGCTAAATATAAGTCAATAAAAAAGACGCTCTCAGCGTGCCACAAGAAAAACCTCCAAGTGCCAGTGCTGCCCTAAAAAACCAGCAATACCCATGTTTGTATTTTTCTAAATATAATTATTTTTAATCAACCCAATTTATGACCGCAATGATTCAAAGTCTTCCGAATATTTATTAAATAAACAATTAATACACTAGCATGAGACTCTTAACTATGCAAAATGCAATTACCTGGCTATGAAGACAATTATAAATGAATAGAATTTAAAAATGGATAAATTCATTCCGTTTAAGAGATTTATTACACAATTTTATTGGTTGTATTCTAGATAATTGCCTAAATAATTGGCACCAATGTATTATTTTAGCGATTGGCTGAACCTGACATTGAATGAAATAATCGCACTGGGTGGTGTGTCTTCGATCAATAAAAGTGGGTGGTTAATTCACTACTTCTTTATCAGTCTGATAAGTTATCTGATTAGTCTTAAAACTCACATTAATGAGTTATTTCCGGCAGTTATGGATTATCAGGTATTCTCAGTAATCCCTTAGCTCCATGAAGAATCTAGTATTTCTCTAGGTATATAGATTACAGAATGACTATAGGTCCCACCAAGTAACTTGAGCCCTAGCATACTGGCTCAGATCACATGTATTGCATTTATTAAACAGCAATTCACCTAAACCATGTAGCCAGCGACCCGGCTCAGGTAGCTGGCGATGTTAGGGTTGTGTAGCGGCTATATTCTTTCACGTTGCAATTTGATTTCTGTATCTTGCAGTTTTGGATGAGTTTGGATTATATGTGAATTTATATGTAATTAATTTAAAAATCAGCCTAAGGAGTACCTTATAAACGAGGAGTATTATAACATTTTTTAAATTAGGTTATTATTATCATTCTGATTTTAATTATTTTAACTATTTCATTACAGTTCGACTTATTTACCATTTATTAGTTTTTAGATAAACTTAACACTGCAATTTTGTACATTTTAGTAAAATTTATTCCTTTCGATCTCCTTTTATTATTGTTGACTATTTCTTACTTCTCACTATTGAATACTGGGTGGCCCATAAGTATTTGAAATGTAAATTTCTAATGAAATGCATGACGCGCGGGTGGGGCGCGGGAAAGGCAAAAACAGTATGTTTAGTTTCTGGGTTGTCAGTCGCCATGGAGCGTTTCACCGGTGCGGGCTGTACTTTTTGTGTGCGCAAGTTTTTATCGGAACAATGGTTCGGCAACCATTGCGCGGTGTAATTTTTGAGAACATCACAATCTACACAACTTTAACGACACTCCAACTGTTCAAACAATCAAGAAGTTGGTTGCAACGTTTGAAGAGACTGGTTCGACATTATATAAACAGTGATCGGGTCGACAAAGGACATCACGGACAGAAGAAAACATCGACATAGTGTTAGTCTGTTCGTGAAAATCCTACCTAGTCTACTCGTAAGTGTTCCAGAACATTAAACGTATCCAGAACATCGTTATAGCAGATTTAGAAAGATTTACGTATGCACCCTTAAAAAATTCAGTTGGTGCAAGAATTAAAAACAATGACAACTATCCAGAGACTAAATTATGCGAATGAAATATTTAGCTGCTTTTCTTTGTTCAATAACGTGTTATTCTCTGATAAAGCTCACTTCCATATTAATGGGCATGTAAGTAAACAAAATTGCCGCTACTGGAGCCCCGAAAATCCAATTCGTAAACATCAGAAGCCTTTACACAGCCCTAAAGTGACACTTCGGTCCTTATTTTTTTAAAGACGGCAGAGGTCGCGTGATTACGGTTACTTCAGAGCGATATGTAACGATGATCGAGGACCTTTTTTACACCAGAATTGCAAAATTTTCCAGGCTACAATAGGCGGACCTGGTTTCAACAGGATGGAACAACGGCTCATACCTCTAACCCCACTATGCCCGTCGTTCGCCAACTTTTCCCCGACAAAGTGATCTCTCGAAGAGGAGACATTTCCTGGCCACCACGTAATCCGATGGGGCTTTCTCTTATGGGGTTATGTCAAAAGTAAAGTGTATGACACAAACCCGCGATCAATTGATGCCCTAAAAGAAAATATTCGAAGAGAAATGGCTAACATCACAGAACTGACTTGCGGCGCAGTCATCGATAGTTTTAAACGTCGCTTACAGGAGTGCCTTGATCGTAATGGGTTACATTTGGATGATGTAATTTTCACAAAATAATTCCCATTTTATAAAGATTAATACGAAAAAAAAAAGATTTTTCTAATTGTTATTAGTTTTTTATTTATCAATTATTTACATGTTTAATGACTTATGGGCCACCTGTATCATCTATTTTATTTTGTTTTCAAGTATAGTTAAAAATTCATAAAATTCTAGCATTATCAAATTATCATTTTCAGTTGATGATACCGAATTTTATTGATTTGTTTTTTTTTCCTGGTTTATTATTAAGTTTTATTCACTGTATTTAGTGCTAACGTTGGAATAAGTATATACGATACGCTAAGTATAGGCTAAATTTCAACAATCTGTTGATTTTAAAAAAATAAAATTGAATTGAATGTATTTTTGAGTAAGTGTGAGAGGAATCAAGAAATTTGGCACAGTGTCCATACAGATAGTTTACACAACATTTTTTCAATTTCAAAACAAATTAAAAAATATTTAAATAACACTAAAGCATTTTTTTGCCCGTAAATTTACGTCTTTTCTTGACTGTGTTTTTACATCGATCACAGAATATTGTCCACTGCTAAATCGGATGTTTGATTTAGTTTCCAAATACAGAAAACCAGATATAAAATTAAAAATAGCAAATCGACCATAACGTCCCATTGCAGGAAATGCCAATGAGTCAACTATTATTTTAACCTATACACAAGGCACATACTCACTCTATAACTTTATCTACTTGGCATGCTTCCAAAGGAAGTCACACTATTCATCGACAAAGATAAATTGCCCTCGCTAAAGTAAAATCAAACATCACCACTCATTTGCTACATCTTATATGCTCTGATACTAATGTTTTAGGCTCTATCCTAGGCCTGGCAAAACGTCAGTATGCGGCCTCCGAACTCCCTTCAATATGATACATAAGAGGTTTCCCTGTACATGTTATCACAAAGGTGAGATGAATTTGTCACATCTCGTAACTTTGGCGGGACTACAGCAATTTTGACTACACATTTCCACATCAAAACAATCGCACCGCTAAACAAAAAATCATATAGGTAGGTCTATACTAATAGTTCCAAAACATTTCCTCTATATATTAAACAAAACAAAGAACAAAGGTAAATATATTTTTAAAAACGCATTCCAAAATATGGGCTGTTCGCGCTTTGAAGTGTGTAAAAGTGCACAGCAGAAATTATTAGAGCGCGACGAATCCTTCAGAACAAACAAAAGTGAAAGCAACAGTAATCGGTTAGTACATTTGTGACAGATAGAAAACAATCAACAAATAAAATGATTTTCAAAAGAAAATTCTGAGGCGTTTGGGGATAGGTCAAGGTCGCGAAAATGTTGCCTGTATCGATTCTGGCATGGCACAACAAAGAAAACGATGCACTATTTTCACGTTTTACACGTAAAAGTAACTGAAGAATTATAATTTTTTAAAAAAGAAATATTTCGTGGACGAGTTCATTAGCCCCTAGTTTTAGCTTACAGATGACATGAACGACGATTAGTCATACGTTTATTCAGATGGATGCATTTCACTTTATATATTCAGCGCGTGTAACTTACCCCTATCGATATGCAATTATCATCCTTTCCGGATGGAAATTTGACGACGAATTTCGATCCAGCCTTTTCTTCTGAATCGTTCAGGGGCCTAAATCGGCATACCACTCGGATGCTGTCCTCCGCTGCTATCTCCCGCTCCCCCGACATTTTAAATTATGTTACTTACACTAAACACACAATAAATAACGATTTTAATCGATCAGGGAACTTCGAACCGTGCACCAAGGAATGGAATTACGCTTCCAACGGCACCACCGATTCCCATGACAATTATTCCAAAATGTCGGCCATTTTTCTGCATTTGCGGGTCGATCGTGGAGATTCAGTATAGCCAACCACGCATGGAAAAAAAGCAATTGTAAACATTTATTATCTATTATATTAGAGACATGTAGTAAAATGTCGGGTAAAACAAAACCACGACGAAAAAAATTAATGGTCTTATTCAAGAATATCAAAGACTTTAGAACAGTAATTACTAAATCAACGAATCAGATAGCCCAAGGTAGCAACGTGGCGGAAAAAAAAATCAATCGCGCAAACTTCCCAGCAGAGCAGACGTCGATTATGACTGCTAGAGATGTCGCAACAAAAATTTAATACATTTTCGTATGCGATTTTTATTTTCAAATATATTCTTTTTACTAAATTCAAGGAACTTGGAGCAATTTTTTATTTTTTGAAATATGTGACAAAGCCACAACACAGTAGCAGATCCATCAATCCAGTGTGGGGGGTGCACATACAGTTTATTTAGCCGGGCGTT
>JAOPUG010000215.1:1778584-1791402 GCA_027564375.1 Micropterix facetella
TTATCTGCCATAGGTGTGAAAGAGAAGCTTAAGCCCAATCTGCAAGCCAATGAGTGCAAGAGAGACAGAATTACAGCAACTCGGCACCAAACGAACTTCTTCGGGTATGCTCGAGTATGAGAAGCGAGATAGAAGATATGAGATAGAAGATAAAAGAGATGCTCTATCGAGCCGAAGCGCTAGACAATTGATTAATTGATGGGCCGCCCTTGACCAAAGCGATTACGAGGACGGATCTCCCTCGACCAAAGCGAGCGTAATTTAAAATCATATTTTTTAAAATTTATGTTAGGCAAGCCCGGCTTTTAGGCTTCTATGGATGTACCGCCACTGGTCGCCACCTGCTTTCTTGTAAGTGATTAAAATTTAAGCCTGTAGATATCGATCGTTTTTTTTTAATATTTCTATTTTAGAATCTGACGCACGAGTGAGACGGCGTTGACAGAGATGGCTGCGGCCCGCGGTCGTGACGCGAGCCCCATGATTCTTGCGTTATCGCATGAGCCGCTGATACCGACGCGACAAAAACTGAGCGGTTTTAGATATTGGCCGAAGTTTGATAACCTCTTGGGATTTTCCCCCTCCTAGTTTAGGTTTTTTAATTATAACTGTTAAAAACCTCCAAACTTGCTTCCTGAACTAACGCCTTGTTTGCATCCAATTTTTCAATTAGGATTCCGTGCAAATATGCAATAAATTGACCTATATTAATATATTAGTTAGGCGGAGGTGGCAAAGGTTTAGGTATAGGAATAGTTGATATTTTAGGGGCCGCTGTTGGCTCAATAAAACGGAATAATATGACAAGGAAAACACCAGCGGGACGCAATATGCCGAAAAAATATAATTGCTTGCGCGGAGTTACCATTCTTCTGAAACCGCGCGTGACAAATAATATCTTTTTTTTGTTTCTTGAAAGATTATAATGAAAAAAAATGAAAAGACTAAAAAACATGGCATCATCACATTTTAATCATTTACTTGACACGTTTTACCAATATAATTTCAAGTTGTTTGCCCCTATAGATTCCAAAATTGCAAAATACAAATAGGTGATGACTTCAGATAATTTGCTAGAAGATTAATATTTTATTATTGTTTAAATGCACGCGGGAGTAAATTAAATTTGACCGCAAAATGTCAGTTTTTCACTGTTTGAGAGAGGTAGTTACCTTAATTACTAAAGCGAAGTTTGATGACGCATCTATAGTGTCCGAAGATAAGAGAGTAGAAATATTATTTTATGGAATGCAACCCTGGGGTAAGACTATTAAACCTAGACTATTAAGGGCTCTGCGCACCCCATAATGTAATTTCGCACGTTTGTCAACGAAATTAACCCCCATAGTCTAGAGTTTCGTAAAAGCTAGATACCTAAGAAACATACGATTTGAGAAGAGCCTCTAATTTCCTCTTTTGACAAACTTTAGCTGCTGAAGTCCTAACTGCGGGGCATGTATTAATATAATTAGACGAGTACAGGAGGGAAACATGCATTACCATTTTTATGCCAACACGTTTAGCTTTTAATTAACTGTGGTATAACGTCAAGAACCATAGAAATAATGCGCCCATCGCAGCCATTCGTTATATTAAAGACATCCTGTATATGAAAAGAAATTGACAAATAATTAATAAAAGCTGCATTATTTAATCGAAAGAGGGAAAAAACTTGTACTCTGTCGTTTTAGATCAAAGGCAAGAAATTACGATTTTTACACTAAGTAAAATTATTTCGGAAAAAAAGTTGTTAGGATAAGAATTTTGAAATTAGGATTTCTCAAAATAAGCATTTCTGACTAAGCAAGTTTTTTCTGTACCCTTCTAAATCGTATGGCAGAATGATGTTTAATCGTCATCTGTGTTCTATTAAACCACTTAATTCAATTAAATCCGTCCCCTTATCAATTCTTGGATTAATCTATGCATCGCAGATTATGTTGATACGAGAAATATATGGATGATTATGTTGTTGTTGTTGATTATATCTGCCCGTGTAACATCGGCCGCGGTAGAGGGCGGCTGACAAATTATGTTTTCATTTATTTATTTCGCGACGTGGCGCTGTTTCCCGCGCCAATATAATGCCCGCCCATTGTTACGGGGCGTCATGAATTTTGTATTGTTTTTACCGGATCTCGTTATGACACGACCGGCAAATGGCAATAATGACGACCACCGCTAGGCCTACGCGGACAAGGCACGCCCGCAGCATCTCTGCTTACAGTAAAAACAAACAACTGATTAGATGGTGTCACAATGAATATTCCGGCATATTGAAAAGAAAATTAATTCTTTGATATATTAAAAAAAGTTATTTATACAAAAAGGTGTCAACAAAAGCTTCACTATGCGTTAAAACTATAAAGTATTTTCCGCCAGATTCAGTTTACCTCATCAATCAGTTTACCCGCGTATTTGTACAAAAGTAAATAACCCCACCAAATTATAATAATTTTCAATACTAGCCCTATTATCGAATAAAATGCCAATTCATGTTTTCCACAGCATGGTTGAGAATATTTTTCCTATTATTTTATATATTTATTTACCTGTGACTTTAGAATTAGAATATATTGACTAATCGTGCGTTATCGGACAATGTTGGTGGTCGATCTCGCACACTCTCTCTCTTGCACATTCGCTGAGTTTAGCCTACAAGCCCGACCGTACTTCGGCCGATGACGGATTAGCTCGCTGGTGCGAGGCCGGCAGCATGAGTTCAAGAGGTACGACGTTCTGAAATACACTGAAATTCGAAATTGGAAGAATTTTTTGGAGCGTTGACATTTACCATCGCTGAGGGGATCTCTTTGACCGGTTTGCATGACCTCTATAAGCAACAATATAAAAAATAAACGATAAACTAATCTACTGTCGTTGAAAAATAGAAAATCAATGTAAATAATATATGACATGACTGTCAAGATTAACTGAAAGTTTAGACCGGACATGGATTCGCCAAATAGTAATAATATATTTTTTTTCGTCCTTGCGGCCCACCTTAATGTCTAACGGCAATTATCTTACAGGCATCCGACTTCTATAACATCACATGACAGTACTCAGATGATCACCCATCGAATTACTGACCACTCTCGACGCTGCTTAACTTCAATGATCTCACAGAAACCAGTGTCTCAAACCGACTACGGAAGTTATTATCGTTATGGACGTTACGATTTTTCAGATTCTATTGTTTTTCTATAGTAACCATATATGCAGGAAGGGATTGGTTAATATCATAATTATATGCAAGGAGATATAATATTTTTAACATATTTTTTTCAAGGTTATAATGAACTGCCCCTCTACGTTCGAAATTTGATCTATTTGACAACGGGCGTGACAACCAACTAGTAAACTATATGTTATCTCGTAACGAACCAGCACATGGTTGAATATATACTTTGATGTAATTATACTATAGACATAAGACAAAAATCATATTTTACTAAACGTCTAGAACACTGGTTCTCAGACTTTTTTTTCGCGTACCTACCACTCATGAAATTATAGATCAGTCGCATACCACTAAACTGTTAAAAAATCTAAAAATCTTTCAAAATGGTAAAGTAATAAAAAAATCCAACCTTTATGAAAATATTATGTTTATTTGTTTATACAAAAAGTTTACACTTTTCATTATAATATTCTTATTATTTATTAGTAAGTAGTTAGTTAATGCGAAAAATGGTGCTGCATGCTCGAAACAAGCGAGGAGATGTTTGGTTCGGTATTTGTTTTTTAGCACCGACATAGCAGAGAATCCGCTCTCACAAAGATACGTGGTGGTAAAGAAATCAAAAACAATAATGCTTTTCTGGACAGCGATGGATTTAATTTTTAATTAACTTATAGCCAAAATTCACATACCTCTAGTTTGGTAAATTCCGCTTTCAAACCCCCATCGCAAGATAGTTCTATCAAAGACTCTTTTTGCTAATAGTTAGGTTTTCAGGAATATTATTCAAATAATCCAAAATAAATGGGTTTCTTATCCAAAGGAATTCAAAGTAATCTTCTTTAAAATATTCTTCAAAGGTTTCAGCGAGCATTTGGCAATGTTTTTTTATGTTATCGATGACATCGTCGCTCACTGTAAGTCCATGCTCTGTTACAAAATTTTCTAAATTAGAAAAAGACTCCAGTTTTTCATTCGTAACACTCTTGTTCATCACTTGAAACTTCTCGATAAATGCTTTTATTTTTTCATTTACTGAAAATCTATTTGTTGTTTTACCTTACAAACTTAGATTGAAGTTGTTGATGTAATTGAACATATCTGATAAGTAGGCTAATGTTGTAATCTAGAGCTCGTCAGTCAATGGATCACGCAGTTCAAAATCAGTCTCCATCAGAAGCAACTGCACCTCAGCGTGTAGTTCAAATAATTTGCTCAGCATTTTTCCTCGCGAAAGCCCCCTCACCTTTGTGTGTAGCAGCAACTGAATATGATCACTCCCCATTTCAGAACAGTTTCGAAGAAAAACGATAGTTTAGAGCTCGCAATTTAATAAAATTTACCACTTTGATGGCCTCCTGGAGAACATGTTTAAATTGTTCAGGCATACGTTTTACTGCTAAGGCTTGTCTGTGGATGCTGCAATGCATGAAAGTGCAATTTTCTACAAAAGATTTTACTTTTGTGGTAACACCTCCAAATTTTTCTGTCAGCTCGAATGCCATCAGAACAGAAGCTAACGCAATTTATCCAATCCAGTCCATTTTCAGCAAATAATTCACTCAGCTTCTTGAATATTTCATCCGCGGTAGTTTGTGTTGGCAGCCCCTTACAGAATAAATAATCTTCTTTAATTGTAGTTTCATGTATATACCGCACATACACCATAAGTTGAGCATAGTTTGTTACATTTGTGCTCTCATCGAGTTGTATCGCAAAAAAGTCACTATGTTTCACGAGAGTTATAAATTGATTTTTAACATTTAATGCCATACTTTCAATCCTACGCTGCACGGTGTCGTCGGACAGTGATATCATATCTAGCTTTTTAGCTGACGTCTCACCCAACATACAAGTAACCATATCTTTCGCTGCAGGCAACAATAACTCTTCACTAAATCACTCAAAAGTTTGCTGAATGTTCCAGGGCCAAATTCGGAGGGAGTTTCACCAACAAAAAAGCAGTGGTGTACTGTGTGTCCGCACTCTAAAGATATGAAAACTGCAATTTGCAATTTCTGCAAAAAAACTATGTGCCAGAAACACATGAAGAACATTTGTACTTTGTGTTACGAAAAATAAGTTTTTTATATTTTCAATTCTCAAGAAGTTTGTTTTTGATTTTGAAAGGGGTGATTTATGTTTGTAGTAAAGATTGTTTTTATTTTAAGTTCCTTTAGGAATGATCTCAAATTGTTAAATAAAAAGGCTGATTTTTATAAAGCTGTATATAATAAAAACAAAACTATGTTTTCAGAGTATTGTTTTTTATTTACTTACTTATAACACTATTATTATAACACTAAATAAGAAAACATTTTAATTTTTGCAATCATAGCAACCATATTTCACAAACTAGTGAATGAAATGAAACAAGATGAAGTCTGTTTTTTATGTACTTTCGCTCGGGTACAGTTCTTTCCACCTGAGAACAGAGATGCACTCAATCATGCACATTCATAAGATATTGAATAATAGAGTGGATAATCTGTATACGCCGGGTGGCCATATTAATAGGGACGCATAGTGAATATTGGTACTAATTTGCACATTATAAAAATATGAAACTCCTAAACATTGCTACTGGCCCAAATTTGTTTCTTTATCCTTCCTCACAAATGTCAGGCGTATGGCGTTGGTAACAAGAACTATCCGACACCTGAACGTTCTGTTGTTGACAGCCCCAGATATAGACATATTTGAAAAATCTCAAAATGGCTTGAACAACAAGCTAGAGGTATTTATGGATCAATTTTTGAATATTAAAAGTTTTCAAATATATGACACTAGTTAGTTGTACCATGTCTAAGGTATCCAATGTCATATTGGTTGTAATCAACAAAATTTAACTTGTCACTTTACCTTGCTTTGAACTCTAAGTGTGACGCCGCACTCATCGGGCGCCAACGCCACAGCATTACAGAGTCAGTCAGTTAGTCAGTGAGTCAGTGATCAGCGTAACAATATATTACGATAATTTATTGTTTATTAGTATACTGTTATTTAGATGTTTATACATATATTAGCATTTATTTTTTTATTAGAATGTAATACATGTAAGCAAGACGATAAAGTTGTTTTATAAAATAAAATAAATAAATAATAAATAAATTACTATAGTAAAGTTTGAAGAATTACGTGATTTGTCAAAAAATGAGGAAAATGATATTTCTACAATTTCTTCCCACGCCACATTCCTAATGAATGAGGCCGCACTCAGCGCATTTTACATTGTACAGCACCTTGTATTTTTAAACTAGCGATGTATTGCTCCGTCATTTTGACTGCGCTCTGCTCTCATCGAACGTTGATAGCAAACCGGTTTGCAGTATCACGTTGATAGCAAACCGGTTTGCAGTAACCGCCCGATACTGACTGAAGCATCAGTTCATCCCCTTGGATCAACTTGATTGGATCAGCAAGCGTCATGTGCGGTGATGAAGGAATGTGATTCTACGCAGCTTTTATCCATGAAAATATATTACAAATGATGCTGCCAGATCGCCGTAAGCTAGATATGAATCCACTTTGCCTCTTCAGAGAGGACAATCACTATAATATGTTCATTTTGTGTTTGCAGGTTCGATAAGTGGTGCCGGCGGTGCCAGTGGATCTTCGGGTTCTAGTTCAGGCGCAGGCGGTAGCTGGGAACAGGAGAGCGGTAGTTCCAGCGCTCGCGGAGAAATCGTCCAAGTCAGCCCTCAGAAAGTCAACTTGAAGTTAAGAATAAGTAAGCGCCATCATTCTCATTTACAAACATAAATAATAGCTGATACTTCAATGCCTCAGGATGATCTTTTCAAGAACAAAAGTCATGTTTAAATCTATGAAGGGCTTTCGGAAGTTCGATGCCTTTAAATTCGATCTCTTGCAGTGTCAATCAGAGCGTTTTCTAGTCCGCAGTTAACATTATTATACCAAATCAGTGGCAGCTTGGCCTGGGGCGAAGAGGCGACATTTCCTGCCAGGGGGTCTGAGCGCAGATGACGATAAATTTAGTAGTGATCGAGTCATTGCCCCAACCCTTATTTATAGTATTTTGTTTTAAGTATCTAAGAATAATATTTCGTTGATTTCGATCCCTTCCATGCTCAACGAACTGTAAGAGCCACTTTAAGGCGTTATATAACATACTTTCGATATAGCTACTGGTTTATATATTATAAGAGTATTATGTATAACTAATCTATTCAATTCTACTTTTAACCATATATATTCCATATTCTTCCCCTATCCCTTCCCTAGGATGTTTGTTTTCTTTTTTATTCTCTTTCTAAATTTAATATTTGTTTAATTAGGTGTTTTATATTATATATTAGAGCCAATTTTGTTTATTCATCTTGAAAGGGAGGTCATCGATGCCTTAGCTGCTGATCTTACATTGTAAGGTTTCAGGTTTGATTCCCGGCTGGGTCACAATTTTCTGTTAGGATAAAAGTAACGGAATTGCATTGTTCAATTCTATTGATCGAATGCAATAATAATACACCCACCTACACACATATTACATGCACACATACAAATTATAAACACTTTATAGTAGGGTTGTAGGAGGTTGTCGATTGATAATAAATCCGCCCATTATGAAATTTCACAATAAAGAGTAGAAACAAACGAAACGAGATTTGGTGGAGGTCATGTAATTTCTCGCATTGTAGATAAAAATATAAAATTCTCCAAACTAAAGACTGGCGAACTCCTATTCCCGCTGAGGCTCTGTTGAGTCCAACTGACACCGGATAGAGGACAATACACCCACTTGGTACACTTGATCGATCCACTTGAGCCGAGTGCGGCCGCAGATAATATTAATTTGGACCTCGAATATTTGGCTGTATAATCACCAACCACGGCCTTTCCCTATAACCTATTAAGTCTTGACTCTTAAAATATGTTCAAAAGACCAAAGAGCGGAAATTAGTGCTGCCAGTTTTCCTAACATCATGATCTCGCAACCACTACCACTCATCGAAAGTGCTCCCGATCTGGCAGTAACATTCGATAGTAAATTTCGGTTTGAGTCACTTGTTTGTTAGTAAGAAATTTTCATGATGTTTCTCCCGCATTAAGGATTCCATGACTCCAATTCGCATGAAACTCATCCACACTCTCATTCTTCCAAATAAAGTTGCGATTGTGGGCTTCGCTTTGCTACATACGTAAATGAAGTAATACCAAATGCTTCACCTGAATATATTTGTATCAAAATTGGCATGGTACAGAAACATTAGGGCCCATGGGCCCATAGGCTGTAATCTTTCGCCATATAAAGACTAGCTTTAAAGGGGTTTCACATATATTGCCACTGTGACCTGGAATAGGCTCTTAGGTTTCATGAGGAATCACTTTTGTTACTTTAAGAAAGCTTATAAAGCTACACTTACTGAACAATGCGCACGACCTTAACTATTATTGAAACGGGGGATTCTAAACATCAGGTACCCAGTACCACCGATGTAGCATTGTAGGTACAACATACCTACTAGTGATTTTGACGTATTTTTTTCTTTTTCTGTTCTGTATAATGTTTATACATTATAATAATGTACTAATTCATAGCCTTATGATTACAACTTGATAACTCGAATTTAGGTAATTTTGAGATAAACGCATTTCAAATTTTTTATTTTTTTTCAACTTGTCCACATCTATAGATTGTTATTATTTTGAAATGTTATTCCCTTTAATTATCTTTCGCATCTATCCTACTGTCCTGCCATAAAATTGTTTCATGGCAATATTTGCCAGGTCTGAGAAAAATTTGAGAGTTAAATGATTAAAAAGTTAATGAGTTATCTAGTTTTGTCAAGCAATTGTCAATCTGTAGATGTAATTATTCACATACTAAAACTAGGTAAGTGAAGTTGTCTGTTTTTTGTGCCAAGTAGACAGCACTGCAAAACACACCGTGCTGAAACCTTCAACTAGGCGAGCCGTTCATGTCAACCTTTAGTATTGAAACTGGAGCTGATTTAAAACTTAGCAACCACCGTTAAATGTAAAGGGAAGCCCATTTCAGTTATTTGGTTGTAAGAGAGTTGATATTTTTACATCTAACATAGCTATCTCAAAAATGTCTATTTCAAATTAGTAACAGTCTACATATCAATAAACAATTTTATGATTTTTATTAAACAATAGAGAGACCCGTGCTGGCCATAATACTGGGAGATTGCATCAGAAACAATGTATGAAACAGAAAGGTGTATCTCTTCTGATTTTGCTATTTTCTTACAGATGAAGCTTACAAGCTTAGCATGTGGTACTCCCAGGCTGAAGACTATCCTGTAGATCTCTACTACCTTATGGACCTGAGTAAATCTATGGAGGACGATAAGGAAAAATTGAGCGCGCTCGGCGATTTACTCTCCGACTCGATGAGAAACATCACTTCGAACTTTAGGCTCGGATTTGGGTCGTTTGTCGACAAAGTGGTGATGCCGTACGTTTCAACTGTACCCAAAAAGTGAGTGAAAAAAATTATTTCATAGTCTATTGCTACAATATGGGGTGTTCATTGATTCTATAGAGTACAGGCAATCTTTTACAGTTTGGATGCGTTGAAGGGAGAGAGATATACTGGCCCACTGTTATGGGCAAGCGCCTGTCAGGCGCGTTTTTAGGGTCCTTAATATATCAATGCAGTCATGAGGCCAGGGGCTGGGACCCACCCACCATACTTTTATATATCTTTTCTTTATTAGGTCGTATCTATCTTAAGAAAATATAAAAAGACTTTAAAATTTTAGAACAATATAAGAATAAACATTAAAATAGAAGAATAAACATGAAAAATCAACATCTTTTCCAACTTTTGCCGACATGAATTTGTTGACGATATCCTCTTATTTGTAACATAACATGTTTCTCAGACATGACATTTTTCTCGATTACTAGCAAAGCTAGATCAGATAATCTTTCTTGTGGTAAATTCACAAAAAAAAAGTTTAGAAATACACTATGCCTACATGGAAACATAACCCATAGCAAGAGCTGTATGTTTATTAAATATCATATCAAATGTCACTCCACTAAGCTTAGCTTGTGCTAGACCGGTCATTACACTGCATTATATATGAAGATATAAATTTAATTCGTTTATAATTGCAAAGTAGAAATAATTTTAAAATATTTGTTAAAACTACTTAAATAATAATTATTTTGTATGTAACTAATATATAAATAATTATAGGCATAATACTCCAATAACTTAAGGCACAGCGCAGCTATCATCTACATTAAGTGGAATGATTTGTCAAGCGATACTGGAGCGGATAACAATACACCGAACAACTGTTATTACTTGCGCGGAGATATCATTTTTATGCCAAGGGAATCCCCACCAGGGCGCAATAGACCGAACGGCTAATATTGCTTGCGCGGTGATACCATTCTTCTGAAATTGCGCATGACAAATAATATCTTTTTTGGTTTTTTGAAAGATTATAATGAAAAAATTAAAACAATGAAAAATATGGCTTCATCACATTTTAATTATTTACTTGGTAAAGTTTACCATTATAGTTTCAAGTTGTTTGCCCCTATAGATTCCAAGAAAATTGCAAAATATAAAAAGGTGATGACTTCAGCTTTTAATTATTTTTATTCAGAACAAATTAAAAATATTGAAATGTTGCATCATAGTACTAAAGATTAAGAAATTTGCTACCAGACTCATATTTTTATTATTGTTTAAATGCATGCATGAGTCACTTAAATTTGACTGCAAAATATCAGTTTTTCACTGGAAGTAGGCACCTTAATGTAGTATAATACTCCTAAAATATTAGGTTGATAATATTGATAATAATCCATTACCGACCGGTGTTCAATTAATCAAATGTGAAATGTATCCATTTTCATTATTTTTTTAAACTCTGAAGGGACTTCAAGAATATAGTTTGTATCATATATGTATTACTTTGAACTTTTGGCTATTTGAAAATATTATTTACTACCCCCACCCCCTACCCGTAATTTTGAAGGGGGTCCTTGAAAATAACTTGCCGATAGACCTTTCTTTTAAATTATATTTAAAATATATAATTAAAAAAATAACGGTGATGTTTACAGCCAAAGGAACAAGCCACCTTTTGCCTTAAAAAAATCAATACCTGACAATACCTGGGTGACACAGGTATGAGTCAAAGTTGGTTATCGATTAATCGAACGTTGGCACTTATCCTATACCATAAAACCCCATATAAATGAAACATATCGTAATATAGATAAATCAATAGTATTATTCCAGTAAAAAACAATTGTCTATTAAATTATTGTGATTTGAGATGATTTAGAGAATAAAAATGGGATTGTAAAAAGTAATAAGTATTGGTTTAGTAATTGAAAAAAGTAGGAAAATTAAAAAAACATTTTTCATAGAAAACTTTGAAACAATGTGAGTACAATAAGCTCGCCGCACATCCAAATTGTTGGTTGACCACCGCCTTTCAACTGACATCGACGATATTTCCCTTCCGGCTGACGGATGATAAAGTGTTCACAAACCACGTTTGGTAAGTTGCGCGGTCTTTGGAACTCCAGGTAATCATCCACTTCCATTCATTCTTTATCATTCGTCAACAGAAGAGACTCAGTGATGGACAACTTCAATTGTTTTTGGATAATTGGGTTCTCGTTTTTATATTTTGCGACCAAACAATGCAATTTCCAAGAGTTCACAACAGAAAAGATCAGGGTTTTTATATAAAGAGGCCAGTACCATTTTTTTCCATGAATGTTGACTTGATAATTTTGAATGTCGTTGTCGTGGAGATCAACACCACCCTTCCTTTTGTTATAGCTGCAAAGTACAGCAGGCTGATTCATGTTGAGCAATTTGCCTCCTTCTCTCGGCTCTTTCTTAGAAGCTTTAGTTGCTTTATTCCAATGCCGATTAGGGTGGAGTGGCAGAATCTGATCGTAATTTGTAGCATTGGTGACCTCCTTAGGATCTTGTCAGTGACAAAGAGTGATGTGCGCCGCAAGGCAACTATTTTCCGGTCTTCATATTAGTAGCACCGTCAGCTACCCGATTACAGCGAACAGTTCCAGTGGCACGAAATCCATTTTCAGATAGCAGGCACCGAAGATGATAGGATGTGAATAAGTTGTCGAAAAAACCATGTGACACATAGGGGCCTCGACGTTGCTGAGTAAACGGAGAACGACATCAGCTCCATGACTCCAATTCTGTGTTGTATTCTTTGGATTGTCCACTGTAAGAGATGAAAAAGAAGAAATAGCCGGTTGACAAACAGAGGCACCAAAGTTTATAAAAAGACGAATCAGCTTTCTCAGAATAAACCTTTTGTAATAAACAATTAAAAACCACCAAAATGTAAAAGTATGATAAGCAAGCAGAAAACACGTCTATTCCTGATGAAAACACAATAGAGATGGGAGAGACGCTTTCACTTGACGCTAAAATTTGACATTACGTATTTGTATGGGATTTTGTGGTATACGCCAACGTTCGATTAATTGAACATTTGATTTTTTGACATAACAGGAAAATGGGTGGTGGTAGAATTTTTTGATGACAGATTTGAATTCGGGGGCCCTAATTACTCTAGAAATATACTTTATATATATAAAAATACAATAATATTTGTAGCACTGTCGGAATTGGGTT
>JAOPUG010000215.1:1792863-1810557 GCA_027564375.1 Micropterix facetella
TACCAATTTAATGACAAATTCTCAAGTTTCCTCTGAATATGATTATGATGATGATTATGATTATGAATACCGGGCGATAGTATCTGAAGTGCTTGCGAAAATTGATTCGCGTAGCAGAAGATCAAGAGCCTTTGTCGAATATTGCAAGGAACTTCAATCTCTGTCTCCTGATAATATTGGGTTACTAATAGCCATTATCTAAATCTCAAGAAAATTGCATAAAAATATTTATACAGAGTGATTTAAGAAATAGGCTGTCTTACCTGATAACTTAGATGTTTTTTGAATAAAAATATTCCTTAACTCTTAAGCAAGTACCTAATAAAACTTTAATAAATAAAGCAATTTAATTTTTAAAATGTGGTAATAATTAGGTTATTAACAAATTTAAATATAATTTGAATCCTTATATATGTAGGTGACAACACGGAACCTATCTCTTAAGCAACAGTTCAGAGGTGTCAATGCAATGGACGAACCCATTACCCCAGGAAATTATAACGATATTGATCGTCCTTTCTCCCATGGGATGATACGGAAAGACTTGTGGACGAATACAATCCACAAATCCAACTATGCCACATAGCCCTTAAGAGTCCAACGTCTTACAGTCCTCACCTCCTTACTACCAGATTTGGTCGGTTTTCTCCATCCTTCAGTGTGGTGATAGATTTGATGTCGCTTCTGCGGTCTCTCTATGTAAGCGGTAACTCGTAACTTGAATATATCACGGATCCGAGTCCTTTGCCCGTCGGGATTAGATGGCCCACGGATCATTTCTAAGGATAAGTGACATCAGGTTCGGCAATATCTACCTCCACTGTCATAGGAAACTTATGTTTCCAAACTCCCCTGGTGATTTGCCGATTAAGTAGCATGGCCAGCAAGACGACCAATGCATCAACTGCCCAGGTCTGCCCGAGGTTTCCGCCAGATCTGCATTTCAGCTTCATCAGGTTGTCACTCTTCGAAGAGGCTACCAGATAGGAGTTGAACTTTGAGTTGGGCCGATCAAAAGATAACATAAATGCGGCCATAAGGCCCAAGCTGCACGGAACCGTTAAGAACCATCTAACGGTAAGAGCCACCCTGTTGAGCACGATTGGAGTGTCAAAGTTACGGGCGAATTCGCCACCCCGGGATGAACACAGTGACTTTCTGGATGAAACAATCCACTTCTTCAGTTCTGTCACGGCCCGTGAGAGTCCAACTCCTTACCGTGAGGCACTGGGAATTTTCAAGCCAAGTGGGGCCCTCGTGCCCTCACTCCCAGATATGGTCAGATTTCTCCGACCACCCGTCTGGTCACAGGTTTGAGGTCACTTGCGTGGCTTCTACTTTTACCTCTTAAGCAATAGTCATATTTTGCACTGTTTAATGCAGAATGAATGAATCTTATCAGAGCTGTGACAATAATCGGAATCGTAATTGGTAAATCAATGACTGTTGCATCCCTAGTTTTGATTAATCATTATCTAAATGCACATTAAATAATTGTTTTTTTTTCTTTTCAAAATTAACACTGCTAAGTTTGGTATGCGGCACTCCATTCAATTGTAATATTTTGGTATGATTTAATTGGTTTTGTTGTGTTTGTAGGGTGAAGTGCGTAATGCTGCGGTATCGGGAAATTTAGACGCGCCTGAAGGCGGTTTTGATGCTATAATGCAGGCGGTCGTATGCAGGAATCAAATTGGCTGGAGAGAGAAAGCCAGACGGCTTCTTGTATTTTCAACAGATGCTGGTTTTCACTATGCCGGAGATGGAAAGGTAATACAATCATGAAATTACATATCTGATTAGGTTAGGGATGCTTTATGTCCCGGTTTACCGGGACTTTTTGATTTTTAAAAAAATGATCGCTGTGGCTTTTATGCAAAAACCGTGTCGAGTAATGAGATAGACAGATGCTATGAGAAATGTTATGTTATGTATTTGAGTTCATATATGGCATCAGATTAGTGGAAACAAAAAATAAATGCATGACAAATGGGTAATTTAAAAAAAAAAACAGGAAAACGAACGAAAAGCCAACCTAATAAAATATGTCAATATCTTTATGCAGGAGGCCGAATGCTGGAGAGTGTGCATATATAAAATGCTGTGGTATGCCACATTGCAGGTCATAGCCAACACTATCATCGAGTCCGACTTGCTAGTGTTCACAAGTAGTCTCTGACGCTATGGCTCCCGGGAAATTCTTCGGCCCCTTAAAACGGGAATACACTAGCTAAGGGAATAAACCCTAATAGAAAATGACCTAAAACCATAAACCTACAGCCATGTTTTGCAAGAACGTGAAAATTACCATACACCTAGCCATATTTTGCAAGAACGGTGGTTTTATCTTGACAGCTGGAATGCGAGGAAGATAAGCTCTATAAAAATTAACCGTAATCCTACAGTGAGGCATGCGCTTATGGGATGGAAGGCTAATAGGTCAATTAGTCACTAGCGACCAACCTCGGCAGATCAGACAATTATTATTGTACTTAAGCCCTCTTGCATGAATGGACGTCACCCTGCGAGTGACACTATTTTGACCATTTTCGTGGGAACCACATGGATCAAACTTTAACAAACACAAACACCAACCAAACAAAACATACCTCTGATAAGCTGCTAATTCAGCAATCTTTCCACAAAAGTTTCTTTGAAGCAATACTCTAGTCTCAACCTCTTCAGTGCAAACCACTTCCAAAAATTCTATAAAATCACCACTTACTGTTGCCAAACTTGCAACAGCGAGATTGGCCCCAACACATCAGCAAACAAAACGGAAAAGACTTAACACTCCGCCTAATGACACCAACATTTCCAGCGCATCTCTAAATAGATACAAATAATTAACATTCGATGATAATCAGCAGATTGATCAGACAGTGCAAAAGAAGGTTAACAAACGGCCACCAATATTTCTATGTTATAACCGACCTATAAAAACTGACAGACTTTATTGAAAATGTGGTAGATAAATCTGATTACTCCTTCAAGGTAATAACTAGGTAGCAACTGATGATCACCTGCAATAGCATAGAGACCTATAAAATATTGATCAAGGTGATAAGAGAAAGGGGTTTAATAGGCCATACCTTACACAGAAAGACGAAAATCCATTTAGGATCATCATCTGGAGTCTTCATCCAACCATTCCACACGAAGCAATCAGAGAAGCAATAGAAGAAACTGGCAATTCAGTGAAAGTCGAAATTATAAATGCCACGTATGGATCTAATAAGATTACACTTTAAACATAATCATAAGAGACTGAGTCCAAATAACAATAGAGTTAAAAGTTTAAGATATATTTACAATACGGCAGTAACCATTAGAATCCCAAAAAAAGAACGGAAATTGTCCAGTGTAAACGATGTCAGCAATATGGCTATTCTAAGAACAATTGCATGAGACCATTTAGGTGTATTAAGTGTGCACAAGGGCACAACACAATAGAATACCCTAAAAAAGACAGAAATATTCAGGCTAAATGTGCACTCTGTCGAAGAAACCACCCAGCAAACTATAAACACTGCCAAGTATATTTTAAAATGCAAAAAAGAAAATCGCCGAGCGGACAGTAGACAGAACGCCCAGTCAAATCCATAACGAAACTTCCACGACCACTACTATCCATGAGTGCATACACAGACCTAAACACATCAAGTGCTACTCCTATTGTATCAAACAATGAATCACCGATAAAAAGACATCTCAAAACTGCCGCTCAAACTGTAAGGAATGAAGAGAATCTCGAACCCAATGGAATGATAACGCTTCTTACAAAACAAGCTGGAAAAATCGACTTACTCGTCTAACAACTGAGCACCCTAATGGGACTCATCACAATGCTTGTTTATAAACCATCGTTATAGGCCACCTCAGGATGGCTACTTGGAACATGAACGGGTTATCCCCGAAAGTAGAAATGCTTCTCACATCTAACAAATTGGATATTCACCTATTTTACTCCATAAAGCTGTGGATGTTATTTTTCATAAGTTGGCAACGCTAGCGTGTTGCAAGGACTCATCCCTCCACAACGAGCAGTGCGCTGGTTCTGTTGCTGATTCAGTGTGACCTTGGCGTCTATTTGGAGATTTTGCTTTCGAATCTCGCTGCCTGTTAGGTGCGCTCCGTCATTCGCTTTATCAACCAACGACAATGATTAACGCCAACGATTAACGCCTATCATTATTGCCAAACGTTATAAAACCTCCAAATAGGAGTCATCTATAACAGCGATTTGCACCACCGTGCTTTTGGACTCATTCGGATGAGATATCCTCCATCATCCTACTCGCAACTCCAACCTGGTGCCAAATGATTTTCATCTTTTTCTTCACCTGAAGGAACGTTTGGCCTAAATATGATTCGAAATGGACGAGGACGTGGAAGGATGTGAGAACGCTGTTGAGAATGCACGCGCTCAAATTTATCATAAGGGCCCTTGTGCCATGGCTCACAAAGTACATCGATTGTATCGTGGTGCCATATTTTTGTTTTAGAATAAAAAAAATCTGAGAAAAAAAATAAAGGTATTTTTGGACAATCCTTGTATGTGGATGCCTATTTCAACTCCAAACTCGAGGCATGCCATTTGACTGCGGGCATTGTTGCTTCTGCTTCTCCAGTCCTTGCCGTGCACGGACACAACTCAATCCTCCTAGTTATATTACTGTGTCCCGGTAGCCACCTGATTAGTTGCATTACGTAAGCATGGAACGCTTCGGGCAATCTGATTTTTTTAAGGTTACTCAATAATTTCAATTGTCTTCAGCTTGGCGGCATCGTCAAACCAAATGATGGCAGGTGCCACTTGGACCAAGGCGGCATGTACAGCCACTCAACTATTCAAGACTATCCCAGCATATCGCAAATAAACCTCAAAGTAAAAGAGAATGCAATCAATGTCATCTTCGCCGTGACCTCTGAGCAAATCAGCATGTATTCAAGGTTGAAGGAACATATCGAAGGTTCCTCATCTGGCACACTGTCGGCAGATTCATCTAATGTGGTGGATCTTGTCAAAGAGCAGTATGATGTAAGTATGATTAGCTTATCTGTTCGGAGTTGTATCGTTTCGAAGTCAGGACTCATATCCACATGCTAAATGTTATGAGTGTGCGTCATTTAACGGATAAGGATAGAATTTTACCTCTAGCTGCATTTTCTTTGCTTCATGACATTTAGGAGTAACCACCGGGTTTAAATGTAACATTCTTGTAAATATATGGAATTGGTTTCTCACATTGGCCTGCTAGTGCCATCGAGGCGAACTAACACGGACAACACACTGCCTTAAACCGAGTAGCGAATACTTTTAATAGTTTTTTTCGGTGATATGGAAATTATAGAACCATTTAAATAATAATAATAATTATTATTTCATCAATAATGCTCACGCTGCAGAGCAGTAAAAATACACTAGAGGATATTTAGTGCACCCTATTGGAATGGTTGTGGGTGTGTAGTGGTTGGGTGTAAGTGTGGATGCTAGGAGAGATGTAACATTTCAATAATAATATTAGGCATGTATTGTTTATTTTATAGATCTTTTTTAAAGTCGCTCAGGATTTGGATCCTATATCCCTGCTTAGTCTATTCCACAGGGCTGCAGTTGCATTAGCGAAATGGCTTTTGTACGTGGATGATTTATACCTGGGTATTAAAGCCAAGCGAGCATTGCGGCGAGACCATTTTATCAAATATCGATTTTAAAAAAAAATACGCACTTACACACACCTTACATAAACTACACATCTGATTACAATTATGTAGTAGTTTAGTTAATGATGATGAAATTACGGGATAGATTCTCACATGGGGCTACCCGCACTTAATAGCCCCCTTTGTTTTCCTCCGGCTTGTACTTCTCCACCTGTGCTCTATCCATTCTTTTGTTTTGTTATGCTATGTGTTCCTTGTGTACCCACCCCTCTGCCAGTAATAATGTGGGCTCCTAATTTAGTCATAATATTTAATTATTCTCTTTACATTCCATGAATGTAATATGGTTAAAGTGTTAGGATACTTCATAGAATAGGATTAGGTTAAAGTGTTAGGATACTTCACTGGCCTTTGTTTCTGTGCTAGCTTTATGACCTATCGATACTGATGGTTGTATGTTATCCTATGAAAGAAATAAAATTCAAAATCGAAATATCTAGTCGAAACTTGAAATTGGTTCAGTGAAGAATGTTATAATGGTAAGTTTGCTCGCTCGGCTGCCATTCTTCAAGGCTAACTCAGTTGGTCTTCTAGTCTTCGGCGGTTGATTGTGGTTTCGATTAATGTTTGAACCAGGATCAGAATGAGGGTGAAATGGATATGGCGCCTTTTATAATGTGGCTAAATTAGGGAGGGTTGAACTTTGGGACTATGTCTTGGTGCGAATACGTTTATTTCGTTGGGATGCTCGATCCAACTCCGATTCAACTCCCGACCGGCCTCATCCCTGAAGAGGGACTACGGGCAAAGAGCTCCTCGGATCCGCAATAAATTCGAATCCGAATTGTCGCTAATGTCAGGTAAAGACCGCCCACTTCAGCGGATTTGTAACCAAACTGAAGGATGGAGAAATTCGTCCAAATTTGGTAATCAGGGCGTGAGTATGCCCTACTGGGTGGCACTTCTCAGAGCCTCGCGGTTTTAAGTTGGTCTCTGACTGGCTTTTGGCGTAGTTTAGCTGACTGGCGTATGGTTTTTGTCCATCAAGTCATTGTGCTCATTCTAGCTAGGACGAAAGAACGACAAAGATTCTTATAACATCCTGGGGTGGTGGATTTGCTTACAGCAATTGACAACTTAAACCTGTAATAACATTTTGCGAATCAAATGAAGACGAGCATGTTTAAATATGAATTCTGGTTTAATTCGATGGTTTAATTAAATTCGATTGAACATTCGATGAAAAACAATATTGAAACTCAGAAAACGATTTGCATTCTACTGACGTCTTGACTAATTTAATGTAGTTTTTATGTAATTGTCACAGATATTAGGAATAATAATTATTAATATGGTAATATGGTATAATAGTTATGTTATTTCAAAGTGGTTTTCACGGAATACAAATTACATTAGAAGAGGGGAAAGGGGCTATTTGGTATCCTTGTAACAAGGGATCTCAAATAGTACGCCTCCCATCTTCTGAATCTGAAGATAAATATTATAAAATATTATCTATACAAAAGTTACGCAACTAATGCTTAGACGAGTATATTGTCGTCAGCCAGTATATTACGCCCCCCCCCCTCCCACAATCTGCATGCTTACAACAGCCTCAGTCGGTCACTACAATAACTACAGTTGGCTCGAGCTAATAGCGCCAATGTAACACCTACAATATGATGATTATTTATGATTATTTTACAGAAAATCTCTTCGTCAGTCGAAATGAAAGACAACTCTACAAGTGCCGTGCAAGTGACTTATTATTCCTCCTGCTTAAACAACGGAGCGCCCACTCAAACGAATCGATGCGATGGACTCAAGGTAATATACAGTTATTTTCCTTTCGAAGTACTGAAGAATTGTGAGATTTTACACTTTTAGATTCTATTGTAATATATTGTATGTTTTTAGTTTTTTTTAAATATTTTTTAGTCTGATGCGGTCAGGGGTTTATATGTTTACGATGTATGGAAATACGATTATATCAACGAATATCACAACTAACTTCACGTATCTTAGAAATCTTCATACTCTGTCCCCGCTTCACCATCCTACCTGAAAGAAAGATTCTCTCTATTCGCAGATTACGGTTTCCCACTCCGCTCATGTTGGAATAACATTCTTTTAATCTATCTGCATTTTACACTCACTCTTTCACCGTTCACGGAGTCCGACGATGGAACCAGATTTCTTACGGTATTAGAAATGCCACATCATTAAAAGGCTTCCGAGTGTCTTTCAGTGAATTTCATTTCTGTTGAAACATCATAATTTTACGTCTCCTTTTTCCGTGTTTTCCTATACCTTCCTTAATCCATTTCCTAAGAAATGAAACTTTTTATTTGATTTTTTTCCTACCTTACGTATTCTTCAAATATTCTAAATGGTTGGCTGGAAGAAATTAGTATTTGGTTAAGAAGTCTGCTATTTGTATTTCTTTTAGATGCATTCTATAAAGAATTTCGTTCTTTCATTTATTGCAGTTCTACTAATAAAAGGTTTGTGGTTATATAATGTCCCTCATCAAATTATATAACTTCTTTTGCCAATACTGGACTGGCAGATGAGGCTTACCTCAATCTGATTGAAGAACTGCTGGATAAACTTGAACGTTTACAGAATGTTTGCATACAATTCATCTTCGGTCTACGCAAGTATGACCATGTGTCTGAATTTAGGGCTCAATTGAAGTGGTTGTCCATACGCTAAAGGAAAATTGTTTAATCGTTTTTTTACATTAAATAATAATATAATTCTGTAATTGTTGAAAAACCTAAATTTCAGAAATAATATGCAGATCTAACATTTATTATTGACCTATTCATTTTTCAGAGCAAAATAACTAATTTGAGATAATGAATAATACTTTTCTTGAGAAAAGAAAATGGGTATTTTCAATATTAATGGTAAAATAACAGGAGTAGCGATATACATCGGCAACTTTGGCCCGTCCCGTGATTGGAAAGCCCTGACATCCAAAATGGCTTAAAACCTATTCCAACAAGTTTATCTCGTCACCACGATTCCAAAAATACCTATATAAGAAATGCTTGCTCTATCTATTGGTCAGATCCTCCTTCGGACCAAGTAAATCAGGATACACCTGCAGCAGCACCTGCGGGACTCAGATTGAATTTGATGCCACATGGTGGTGGTTAGATCCCCCAGGAGTGGGGGGGGGGGGCTATTCACCAAATTTGGTTAAGATCGGACCATGTGAAGTTTTCAGACATACGGACAAACAAACAAATAAACGGACAGCATGCATCAGACTATATGGCCCGTCCTACGTAATACTATGGACGGGCCAAAAATGGGGATTTTGGGTAATAATCAGGTATTTTCTGAATAAAAATGGGGATTATATTTTGAAGCATCGGCCACACTGCATTTTGCGCAACGAAATAGCTTTTTTCTGAGAAAATGACTTCTCCGCATTGAGAATAGGTATAGGTTCTTCTTATGAAATGATAAAGACAACAACAATTTAGTCAAAAAGTATTGATGTATAAACATTACACCGCAAAGGAAAAAAGGCTGAACAAATCTAGAACCCAACCTACAGGGCGGACTGGATCGCTCGATGATAGCTCTCAAGTTCAAAACATCCACTATTGTTTGATCGGTTTTAAGGATTTCGACATTGTTCAGCTTATTCTACCCTATAGTAGATATCAAGTGTTGAGGCGGCGGAGTGCGCTGAATGATATCTCTGCCGAAAATGTCATTGAAGAGTTGAGCAAAATATTGAGGTTGAATTTTTGATGATGCAATCAACTATGAAAGTGTTAGGGAGGCTCTGCTCCCCTTAATAATGTAGTATTCAGGGGCTCGAGCTCCATGGATTCAACACCGCTGGATGTGGTTGACTAAAGCTAATCAATTCTCAAATTTTAGGTTGGAGATGTGGTGCAATTTACAATGGAATTTATGGTGACGCAATGCCCTGACGATCCGGCTGAATGGAACCAAGTATTCCAGATATACCCAGTGGGGATAAACGAGAGCCTGATTGTGGATCTTAATATGGTATGCGACTGTCCCTGCGAAAGACCAAACCATTCAGTAAGTCATTAAAACAAATACACTAATACGTATATTTTATGTTCCTATCGGTACCTACCTATATAATATAATAGAGCCCTTCAATACCTAAAGATAATTATAGGGCCTTATATCGTGGCCCTTTATATTTTATGATTTCACCGAAACCCAACTGTCCCGCATGGATGCGCTAGTGATAGTTAGTTTAACACTGTGACTGCTCCTAACCGAACCGGCTGACCCCTCCACTCTTTTCAGGTCCAAACACAACTTTGGGCTAGTTCTGAAACTACTTTCTCTGCTCTATGGCAACTGTAGAATAACCAAACCTCGATTCTGTCATATTCTAAAGATCCTATAATATCAAAGCACGCAGTAAGTGGCTGTAGTAAATCTAATGATTTACAAGCATGCATAGACTTCCGTGAAAAGTTTCTTGCTTGAACCCGCCAAAATGGCGCTGGTCTAGAGTAAGACAGCACAACACGAACAATTTGAACTTAAAGAAGTCACTCTTGCGAGAAGATTATGACAGCAACAGTATGCCCCATTTTGTTGGCCTCAGTGTCAGAATGACCGGACAACGAATGGGGACTTTTGTATTCCCCTCTAATCACTGGAATATAGTATTTTACGACCGGACACTAGAAATGCTGAAATGTGATTGAAATTCCTTTCAGCATACACTTCCAGACTCCAGTAACCTCGCTCGCTGGAGGTTTTCAGAGGATTTGTAACGGGTAATTCATTTGGAGATACTTTTTTCAAAATTAAAAAACAATAAAAAAAAAATTATCAGGTAATCTATATTATCATACACAAGCACATTCTTGATATTTATATTAGATTATTTCTTTCATATGTTGTCCATAATTGCGACTAACACGGTCCATTCTGAAAACCCCCTTTTTCGATGATGCATTCGAGCATTTCGAGTAGTATTTAGCGAATGACGCAAGTCATGTTGCCTTCCAATTCCTCCAAATTTCCGCATTTGGGCTGAAGAGCAACCCGAAGTAGTCAAGAGCTGCCATTACATCCAAACAAAACAATGGTTTCGTGTGGTTTATTGCCCTTGTCGAATCATCATCGGTCCATATTTCTTCAAAAATGAAGCCGGCAAGAACGTAACTGCCAATGGCACCCGTTATCGCTCGATGATAACTGACTATTTGTAGGCTAAAATTGAAGCCCGCGATCTTGACGACATTTGGTTTCAACAAGACACAGCCCGTGAAATCATGGCTCTATTGCGAGCACAATTCAGTAAACAGTTAATTTCATTCTGCGGACCGGTGAATTAGCCGTTTAGATCATGTGATATCACACCTCTAGACTTTTTTCTTTGGGGCTATGTAAAGTCCAAACTCTACATGGATGGGCCAGCTATGATTGAGGAGTAGGAAGCCAACATCACTCGAGTCATTCGCCAAATACCATTCAAAATGCTCGAATGCATTATCGAAAAAGGAGGTATCAGAATGGACCGTGTTAGCCGCAGTTACGGCCAACATTTTAAAGAAATAATCTTAAACAAATAAATGTCAAGAATGGTTCTAATATACAATAATAAATATCCGATATTTTTTTTTAAAATGTTTTTTATTTTTGAAAAAAGTACCTCTAAATGAATCACCTATATGTCCCCTTTATAGAAATACCCTTAGCATAGTTAGACATATTTTAGCTGGTTGCAATCTTCCTTAAAAGGCAGGTACTACACCTGCCACCAGGAAAGAGTCCTTTGCGAGTTAATTAGCCTTTCATTAGCTCGTGCCAACAAGGGTTTGACAATACCCTCCTCACCCCTAATACAATCTGTGTGGGATGGCTCAAAAGGCAAGAAACATTCCACTCCAAAACCCTTCTCAATAATCGAGAAAGCTTCCGACTAGATTCTGAAGGTCAATTCGGCCTCTAAGCAGTATCATTTCCTTGTAGATTTTGGAAGCACGGCCCTACATCAGGATATAACTCTTCACACCTATCTCGAAAGTTGGCCTTGAAAGTTGACCCTATCTCAAAAGTTGACTGTAGAATAAACAGCTTCATGGGAGTCAAAATCCCTGTTTCATCTCTGTAAAGATCCAGAAAAATAATCAACTCTTCTTAGACAACAATCTAAATCCACAATTTCCACATCTCAAATCTTAAAAAGGAGTATTATAAGTAAATGGGCGATCCGGGTGAATGTTTCCATGCGGCAAGATAGCTATCCTAAACCTACTACAGCCGGTCTTTAGTCCAGACTCTACCATTCATCTCTCATAAGTGTAATAATAATAATAATATGATTGACCCGACTCTGGTCGGTGAGTTCTATGGCAGCTCCACTAGTATTTATCTATATGTTATTATTTTTAGAGTTACGAAGAGAAATCGGCACACTGTAGTTTTGCAGGCACTTACATGTGCGGAGTGTGTGTTTGTGACCCGCAACGATTCGGCCGAGCGTGCGAATGTGCAGCTCTGGAAGCAGGAGTGGGTATTGTCGGCGGTTCGGAGACGACACCGGTTGGATCTTGCAGGCCCGGAAATCTGACTGTCGGACCGGAGTGTTCCGGACGAGGAAACTGCCTCTGTGGCCAGTGCGAATGTGAGAGAAGACCCAATCCCGAAGAGGTAAGATACTTACTTATGTATGTATATATTTATTTTATTTTGTTATTTATTTATTTTGGAAGATAATAGCACAAAAGGTACCCAGCTAGGGTTTTTTTGTGCACATAATTTTAAACCCAAAAACTATGAAACTTAAATATTATTGTTCCTACTTATATATAAATGTAAACATATAGCTATTTATAGTTATAGTGTATTTTTTTAAATATTAGGAATATTGTATTTATTAGTAATTAAACTGGAATCCACTGTTCACCCCCCAAAAGTGTAACGATAGTATTATGATGGGCCCGACTCCGGTCGGTGAATTCCATGGCAGCTCTGTTTGTACTTACTATAATAAATTAAATTGATTTAATATATGTTTATCGAGTTAAATGAGTATATGTAAAGTAATTGCATCTATCTTTACTCTGCCGGTTTCAATCAGCGATAAAGTAATGTTTCCTATTTTCATTTTAAACTTATGTACGTGTTTAACTTACTATGTATATATGACTAACTACTTATATATGACTTAATACATCTTGTTATTTTGTATTCCAAAAGGAAGTCGCTCGTCCCTGAACACTAAATAATTATAATAATATTGGAGCCTTTTTTCTAACATTTAAGATACAGTTTTAAATTGTTCCATATACTTAACATATATTTTTTTTAAACTTAGGTTTTTTTTTTAACTCATTTTTATTGTGAGACCCACTCTTGGGTATAGGCCATCTCCAGACTCTCGCTATTCTTGTCGAAGTCTTAACGGCTACTCCGTTTATTTCATTTTTCCTTCTTTTGCTCTGTCTTCCTCTCGATTGCTTGGCATCTCTCGGGAGTCAATCCTCACTGCTTTAGTGCATCGGTCGTCTGTTTTCCTCGTTTTATGTCCTGCCCATTTACAGTTTATTTTAGCCACTAGTCTGACACAGTCCTTCATTTTTATTTTCGCCCTGTTTCTTTTTCTTTGGAATGCGTTGAAGGCAAGGATTTTGCTCTCTATGGTGTACCCATGTTTGGCATCCGTAGGTTAGAATGGTCAGAAGTTTATTATCTAACAATCTTCTCTTCAGGTTTAAAGGAAGTTTACTTTTTAAGGTATGTTTTAACATCCAGAATCTCTTCACCATGTTATTTATCCTATTGTCGACTTTCTTAGTATAAATGTTTTGAAACGAGATGGCCTGTCTAAATAGATATATTTATTGCCATACTTCACTTTCTTCCCCATTCACATATTGGTCTTGTAAAAGGGTTGTTAATAATTTTTATGTTATCTTTTTTTATTTCTTGATTAACTTTCTTTTGCACTATGGATGTTTTCATCTAGCTGGTGGAGAATTCCCTGCAGTAGTTCTGGATTTTACGCGAATAAAACAATATCCGCAAAAGAAAGATGGCTCATCACTTCTCCATTTATGTTTAGGCCGTAGTCATTCCATATTAATTTTGCAAAATAGCATTTTGAATGCAGTGGAAAACAGTTTTTGTGAGAATGTGTCTCCTTGTCTCACCGAACCTTTTTATTTAAATTTATGTTAGGTATGGTATTTTCGTAAACATTCCGAATAATCAAGTTGCAATTTATATTTCCATAAACATTACAAAAGGTATTTCTTAAAATTGCATTACATAACATATTAGTAAAGCTGCTACATTGATATTTACAGATTATAAGCAAATCTGCAAATAGGATGTGATATTATGCAGATTACAACTAAACATAGAACACTAAAATTGAGACACATAGAATCGTACAATAAAAAATAATAAATTAACTTGAGGAAAATAAATAAGAGTGATACTTAGTCAAAGTTTGGATTCTTCAAAAATTTGCAGCTCTCAGTTGTTATGTCCAAAACTCGAAATCAAAGATTAAATAATATTACTAGCATAAAGGATTTCTCATTTTGCAGAGATGTTATTAACAAAGGCATCCCCTCGTCTCAGACTTTGATATCGATTAGGGTATTGAGTATTTCGAAATAAAATTATTCGGTATTTTTTAGTTCTCACCTCTTACACCCGTATTTACATGTCGTTGTTTTGCAACTTGGTATAAACTGAGGGGACCTGCCGAACTGTAGTTCCTCTCTTTGAAGATTATGACGAGGGTTGATCGTAAAATAAGGTTCCCTTATTTCTAAATTAGTATACAGCACTTTTTAGTTTCATAACCATTTACATCGTTTTTAAGCTTAACCATTGAGCGTAATTGCATTTCTATGTACGCATTTTGAAGACGGTGCTTCAACTTCTGTATACCCATGTCGTAAAACTCCGTCGCCAACCCGTTGAGGAAGCGAGTAACCTCTTCTTTGACTTCATCGTCTTTCCGGAAACGTAAGCTACCCAAGTGTTACTTTTATTTTGTGAAGAAGTAGTAATCACTAGAGGCTAGGTCTGGACTGGATCACTGCGCGAATTTCGCACCTGGCGGTAGCGACGATCGGGAATTCCATCGCGGACGGCTGCTATGTCAATACTGAGCACAGTAGCAAAGTTAGTCAGGGGGCTGCTGCGCACGGCATCATTGCCGGATGTTGCGTAATACCTCTTCTTGAGGCTCTAGCACTCTGGGAACCGCATTCCAGACCGTCAATGAAGTCAAAGAAGAGTTTACTCGCTTCCTCAACGGGTTGACGGCAGAGTTTTACGACAAGGAAATACAAAAGTTGGAGCACGACAAGGAAATACAGTTCAAAATACATACATATTGGGTTGTTCGGAAAGTAATTTCGTTTTTTCCCAACAGAGGACTTAATCGTATTTTTTCACAGCCAACTTTACTCGTAATATATTCAACCTACGTCATAATATATTTTGACAACTGATATAGCAAGGCTGGCTTGTGAAAAAGTTTGATTGATTCGAGTAGTAGTTTTTGGTACCCTTTCAAATATGGAAAGTGAAAAGCAGCATTTTCGGCATATTTTACTTTTTTACTATCAAAAAGGTAAAAATGCTGTTCAAGGAATAATATGCGATGTGTATGGAGAAGATGTATTGACAGAACGCCAGTGCCAAAACTGATTTGCAAAATTTCTATCTGGCAATTTTGATGTTGAAGATGCACCACATCCTGGAAGGCCAGTTGAAGCTGATGAAGACACAATAAAGGCATTACTTGATGTAAACCGGCGAATAACAACTCGTGAGATCGCTGAGAAATTAAATTTATCGAATTCGACCGTTCATGATCATTTGAAACGCCTAAGTTTAGTCTCAAAGCTTGACGTATGGGTTCCTCATGTTCTTGCGGTAAGAAATTTGTCTGTGATTTGCTTCACAAACGTCAAGAAAATGATCCATTTTTAAAGAGCTCAGGCGTTAGTATCCGGAAGGTCTTTCAAATGAAATACGACGTGGAATTGGTTCTGTTCATAATAGCAGTTATGTGCTCATTCTACTCGAGGTCATTGAATACTATGACTCCTAGGTCCTTGTGCGAGTGCACAGAGTTCAGTTCTGCTTCATCTAGCCTTATTCAGTGGGGGACGTTTCACCTAACGTATCCTTGTACATTTTTCCTCGTTTAGCTCGACGAGTCAATCGTCAGTCCGTACATTGATTCGGTCGAGATCACTCTGCACTTCGACGTCCGATAGACAGCTGCCAAAGAATTTTACATTATCGGCATAAAGACTGGTAGCTGAGAGGATATCAGATTCTCTACTTTTACTCGCTCAGAAATGATTCAATACAGTCGAGCAGTTTTCTGCGTATACTGAGATGTACCAGTTTTAGAAGCGGACGTCCGGCGAGAATTTGATCTAAAGCTTTCTCAAAATTCAAGTATACAATATCAAGAGGTTGGGTTAGTCGGAGTTCTTTGGATACTGCGAACAGTCCCGGGGTGAATCCATGTTCCTTTTCCCTTATGACCATATTGTCAAGTAAGAAATCCCTTAGTTTGCTGGCGAATCTGCTCCTTGACTTATCGACTCCGTGACCAACGACAGCCGTTAAGCCAATAGGCCGGTAATGAAAGGGGTCCCGTTTATCGTCTTTCTTGCAAGGTCATAACGATCCTTGAGCACTCTGATTGTCCACAGCGCATATCGGGCACGTACTGCGAGTGCGACAACTTCTCGTGCGACCGGCACAACGGGGCTCTGTGTTCTGGGCCGTCGCATGGCATGTGTGCGTGTGGCGAGTGCGTGTGTGCGCCCGGCTGGAGCGGAGTGGCTTGCGACTGCCGCGCCTCGCACGACACCTGCGTGCCTCCGGGCGGCGGCCAGGTCTGCAGCGGCAACGGCGAATGCGTCTGCGGCCAGTGCGTCTGCGGAGTCGGTGAGGACGGTCGCTATTCCGGACGCTACTGTGATAAGTGCCCTGTGAGTATTTTACTTATTTATTTCACTTTTTCAATTCCCATAAATACGTAATGACATATTGTAATAATATCCAGCCTTTGTACCAAAAATAATATCCTTCTTTGTTATTAAATTTAGACATGCCGTGGACGCTGCGATGAATTCAAGGAATGTGTAAAATGCCAGATGTACCAAACGGGAACTCTCACGCAAGAAGAGTGCGCCAAAAACTGCAGTTTTGTACCGATCGGTGTACAAGTTGTCGAAGGTAAGGAAAACTAAAATACAGGTGACGCTTTTCATATGGAACAAATCGGAAACCATCAATGGAGGGTCCGATAAACCCCCACGTAAGTTCCGTAATAACTGATAGTTTTCGAGAAAATCTCGTTTTTTATAAAAAAATTTACAATTTACATTTTTTACTCCCAAACTATAAAATTAGTCTTTTTTTGAGGATATGAACAACTAAAATGACTTTCTGAATAAAATATCAGTTTGGAATGTAGTCAAATAGTTTCTGGTAGCAAAAATGCAAATTTTTTGCCCATATAATATTTTACTTCCATCTTTGTTAAAACTTACACAATGATAAAAACTTGAGACCCATCTTAATAAATTGCCTACTTTACTGGTAACTAACTTACGCAATTTCATTTGGCTATATCAAGGGTTTCATGTAAACAAAATGTTCAAAATTAAAATGGGCCATTTTAATACTTGGAAAGGAAATCCAAAGGTGTTAAAAATATTATTGGGGTATTCATTTTGCATGAGCCAGATAATGGAAGCAGTTAAACTTGAGAGTTGTACCACTGCGTCTCGCTCGCACTTAGTTGCGCTTAGATGTTTTCGTCTCGTTTCCGTGTGGTGATTCCGGTCCCTTTATCCCTTGATTCTTTTAGTCATCTCCCGGCCGCTTTAGTGTTTGCACACTTTACGTACTTATAGTTTCACAGACCTGAATCACCATGCCGAAGTTAGGCAATACTTTTATTCTGAAAGGCATTTTAGTTTTTCATATCCACAAAAAAAAGTCATGACTAGTGTT
>JAOPUG010000215.1:1858154-1868672 GCA_027564375.1 Micropterix facetella
CACACACACACACACACACACACACACACACACACACACACACACACACACACACACACACACACACACACACACTCACGCACACACATACAAACAAATTCACTCAATAGAGAATACTCATTCCCGATTTTTAAATTCGTTTAGGATTTGCCAGAAGTCAACGAAGAGCTGGCACGCAGGCGCCTGGAAACCCTCGCGCGCAAGCGATCCTTCTTCGTGCGCATGGTCAGCGATCCTAAGATCTACAATCCGGCGATATGCACGACTCCACCGCAAGCCGTTCCACAAAGTCCTGGACCAGTGCAGAAGACTGAGCCAACGACCCCGTCAGTACTATAACTATTATTCTGATTTTTTTACACCTTATGTAGGTATCTCTACAGGTGACTAATGCAGATAGAGAAAACTGCTAAAAGGAGACATGAAAAATTGCATAACTTTTTTTGAAAAACCGTATTTCTTGTAGAAATAAAAAGCCTTTCCTAAAAAAAAAATACAAGGAAAATTAAATTGGAACGATTGTCATCAAACTTTATTTTTGATATAAGGTGATTTCACCAAAAAATGTGGACTTTTCAAAAAAAAAGTAATAATGCCATTATTATTTTTTCCAATATCCGTCTCGTGACTCCTGCATTTTTATCTACTCGTATCTGCAATGGTTTCGGATTTCCCCACGCTGTTCCTTTTAAAAATCACTCGGGCATTGTTTTGGAAAGGTGGAAGCATAGACGTGGGCACAAATGAGCTCAAGTCCGCCATGAATTTCATGGGCGTCGGGGCCTCTAAATGATTCCCAGGATTCTTCTCAGAATATAATATCACGTAGAAACACGTGAATACATAATATTCACGGGTTTCCAACGAAACCCAAGACACCTGCTAGAGTTATTATTGTAGGACGTGGTAATTGTCCTGTTTACTGTAACACAAATATGGAACTGCCCTCTGCGCCGCAGTCACAGACTCAGCGTGTTTGAAATTAGCCTCCACGATGAAGTTCCGTTGTTCATCTGACCACGTATTTTGACTAATTGAACCTTATCATTCACCCCACCTAATGGGACTAAAATTCCCGCTGTAGATGGTCAGTTGACTCTATAGTGATTCCTAGAAATGTGGGACACCATTATGCCCTATCTTATATATCTACTGTGTCAGAGGGGAGCTAAACTCTTTATTTCCTATCACAAATGATCTTGGGATTATAATAATCTGGGAACCTTCATGCATCGAGGTCGGCGCTGTTAGATATTTTTGAAGATCTTGATCTCCCAAGAAAATAATAAATTTCTTCCTGGATAAATACAGAAAATTTCATTGCAGTTCAGTTTGTATAAATTAGTTCTTTATATTTTCAGTGTTACTACAAGTTCTTGGATAAGCTGGCCCCTCGCGTTCTTCTTCCAGAACAACGACGATTCTGGCAACGATCTTCCAATCAGGTAGAGACATTTTAAAGAATGAAATGAGCGCAGAACTCTTTATGGCGTTCTTAAACAATCTTCTCTGGTAGCATCCGCCGACAATTGGAACAGTGGACAAAACATTTAGAAATCAAACGTCCAAGCGATTATTTGATCTAAGGAGCCAAGATACACTCCCTCCGTCATACGCACCAGTACAGAGCGGTAACATGTCTAGTGCAAAAACTGCTTTAGTAGATTTTTTCTAAGTTTTTTCGGGAACACTAAAATTTAGATTGACACATTATAAAATCAAAAAATTCCGTTTGGGACCAATTATTTGAGTTTTTTAAAGTGTACTTTAGGTGAAAATGTATAAATGATAGATGACATTGGAGATTTAAAAAATATTTGAGTATTTATTTCAAAATCTGAAACACTCTTCAAGGGGACATGTATGTATGTCAATCATGATTAATGTTGACTTTATTAACCATTATATTATTTAAACCTAACACTATTTTATTCTAGAAGGCCTTGAATAAGATTAAGAAAGATACCTATGAAGTAAATCCAATCAAGGAAGTCATCATCGCTCTTTCTCACAAAAAATGACATGAGACACATAACTTTTAGTTTGATAATATTTTGTAGTAAATAAATTACTACATTTTAATTTGCAATTAAACGAATGCTGTTTCAAATATCCACGATAATTGGTATTTTTTTCAAGGAGTAGAGTTTTGTAACAAGTTACGGGGTCTCATGTTACTAACATTTCTTTAAATCATTATGATAGATAAAATAGTAAAATATGTAAATAACTCTATAATATTTACATCAATTATATACGATTTTACAGAGAACCGTAACAAAAGTGTCTAGCATTTTTTTCGATCCCAAAGATCTGAATCGGTGTGGATGAGGTCCCTTTCAGTTACGAGGTTAAAAACCTCGGTATCTACGTAGATGAGAACCTCTCGTGGCCCCATATTAGAGAGACGCCAACGAACCTTTGGTCGACTTTATTCTTCAATAGGCTGAGTACCTATAGGACGAATATCGGGGAACCCTCATTCCACTCAGCAGGTCAAAATATGTAATTTTGAAAATGTCGTCATTCAACTAAACAATAATGGGGGAGGGAGTAGGTATTATTATAGATTAAATAACACTATTAATCTATGGTATTATTATGCAGGGAAGTTCCTGTCGTTTATAAGGAGAGGAGGCGGCACATTGCCCCACAAGCAAATTTTTTAATCAATTGTCATATCGCAACACTTGAAATATTAAAAAAAACCACTATTGGCGTTAAATCTCAGAACCCCCGTATTTTGAGTTTTGTTATACTACAGAAACCGTATCAAGAATTCAGAGGGGTGGATTCACCTTCAGTGGCGTAGATGGATTTGTACTAATGGGACCGTCGATAAAAAATGATGATTTCTCGTAATTATTCTACAACATTTTCATGATTTTGGGGGGTCCGACAAACAAAATAAGGAAAAATGGTAGACAATGTTTGATTTTATTTCTATTAGTTTCCAAGGCTCTGGGTCCTCGTCCGGATTTCTGGACGAATCTTCCCTCCTCCTCCTACTTGTAGATATTTAGAAGCACTTATTTTATTATATTTTTCATGTAAAATGCTCCTCGCATACTCAAACATGCAGACATTTTTAAAAACACTCAAAAAATATACCACAGACTTCTTTTTACCTCGTTAGTTTACGAGTAGGATAGGACATATGGATGCTATTTGCTAAATACACCATTTCCAAGCCTGGTTTTTAACTAAAAACTATTGTGGATTGACTTGGTGTTGTAGTTGAGACACGGGACATACCTCAATACCCCTGTCCTAATGGTGGCAAAGGCGGCAGCGCGGCGATTTAACGAAAGTCTTATTTAGTTCCGAGCGTTTATACATTGCTGAATAATAATGACTAATTAATGAATGGTCTGATCGGATATGATGATGAATTGCTACTTTTTGGGCTTTACATACACAAGCGTTGTTGCGGGGCGCGGGTATGAGCGGTGATGCATTGGCGTGTCGCTTTTGGTTGGCAATAGTGTAAATCGTTTCTGTTTAATGGATTTGTTATCGTTTGCATTGCCATACATTGCCGCCACATAAATAAACGAAACTGTTATTTTTAAAAATGATTGATCTCAAAAAAATAATATTGTTAGAAGATTAACGGTCGGGATATTTTGGAATCACCTGGTGCCTAACTGTAGATTCATTTCAGTGTTCTTGTTGTCTCTCTAGAAAATCTCATTTAAAACTATCCTTGTCATCCTCAATGGTTTTACGAAAACGATGCAAGTAGAGCATGAGGGGCGGCTGCTCATCCATCATCTACCAGAAGCAGAAGAACCTAAAAGCCCCTCTTTCTCTCCCTGAGGGCCCCTTTGGGCTGAAGAATATCCTCCCGAAAAAGAGTAAAATTGCGATGTGTCTGGATTATGGGGATGTCGCATTTCTCCCCCTCTCAGAGGAGTTATCTACCAAAGTGAATCTCTATATATGGCCTCAGGAAAAAAATCCACATCGCACAGTTCAGAGAGAACCTTCACTAATTGACGACCGGGGAGAAAAGAGAAATGAGACTTCTCTGCCTGTTATTCAGAATCTTTAAGGGCATTGTACCTGACTATCTCCCAGGCATCTGCCTTAAATCTTTAGTAAATCTTTACTACTTACTATCGGCTCATTATTACGCCATTGAGATTAGAAGATAACCTGCTGCTCTCTATCCCTGGCCAATGCAGTGACTTCTTGTCATTCTTTTTCATCGTGCTTGGATCACGTCTCTGGAATGCTTTGACGAAACTCAGAGAACATTTGAAATTATCCATATAAATTTCCCTTCCCTTTAAACCGTTGCGTCCTTTATCCTTATTGTTTATTGTTTATTCTGGTGTGGCACATTCTGCGCCCATATAAAGTGAAATATGCTTTTTTTTATTTTTGCAATTGTCAGTTTTTCAATTTGCTAAAATGTTGCCATATTAGTTGGCAGAGCAAAGCAAAGCTTTGCGAAGTCCGTGGCAAAAAACGTTTTATATGTCTGTCAGCGCACGATAACTCGAGAACGCGTGGATTTATGATTTGAAAAATTCTTTCGACAATAGGTTTTATTCGTCAATGGGAAGAGCTGATTAGATTCGGGTGCCATAATTACGATAGAAATGGGAGCGAAAAAAAATCATATCGTTCTTTTCATAAAATATCGTAGTTTAAAAAAATATTCACCAATGTAAGGTGGGTCATCATCTGGAAGCGGTACTATTCGTGATAGTGAATCTAGTGTTGGACATGCCGTCGAGAAAATTAAACAAAATCGAGTATTTAAACAAAATCATCATATACATTTGTCCTGTTTCCCAACCAAAGCCGCTTAGCGGGCGAACCGGGCAGCAGAGCAGACAGGGACGCGCTGCGCCGACTTTCGCGAGCTATTGCGACGCATGTTTCGCAAGACGACGTCTGACGTACATACCTAGTATAGGTTTGCAATTAGACTGGAATGTAGACAATAAGTACACATTTTCATATGTAAAAAGCGATTTATTATTATTATTATTTTTAACAAAAATGTTCGATTAAATGTAAGCTTAAAGTATGAATGATAGAATGAATGACAAAGTCTTCATTGCTTACAATAAAATATTATTTCTAAAACGGACATATTGACAGTTATTCAAGGGTTATTTAGGTTGGTTTCCTGTACTAATTATTTTCTATTGTTTCTAGGTTCCGCCACCTGGACACGATGGTGCGTCTGAAGAGTCCTGGACCGGACGGTCGTCGAGGATCCACGCCATCGCCAGATCGCGACTCTATAAAGCACCTTCAGAACAAGGCTTGAGCAATCTCTCAGAGACGGACGGAAAAATCAAAATAAATCTTATCGCCATTTCCCCACTTTATGACAATAATTATTATTACCCAAAAATCGCGTCGTTGTACTAAATAATAGTTTATTCCATATTATTAAATGTTGCCTAGTTGATTATTATTATTATTGTAAATTAAGTGATAAATAAAAGAAGATATCTAGAATTCACTTTCTTTCTAAGTAAGTTAACATAGTGTTAACCTACCCATTATAACACTAGGTATGTATTAGCGTAGATAAAAATAGTGTTATTTAATCTATGGTATTAGTTGCTAATGCTAGTTGACTAGACGACATGAAAATATTGTTCCAAAGGCTGACTTAAGTCTGTAAAGTTGGAACACATCTTGTATAATAGGGGAGGGGTATACAATTGTTCTTTAGAAATTTAATTTAAATGATCGAAACAGTAAATAATTTCTCATTTCCAAAAATTTAGTTGGACATTTAAATCTTGAATTGCAGGTAATATAGTCACATATCATAAAAACTTTAATTTAACTGATCAGTATCTCCTTAATCGCATTTTTAAACTGAACATCGTTTAACATTTTAATCCTAACAAAATGTGTGCATACAATTAAATGCCTATTACACTTGGCTGAATTTAGTCGCCTAAATTAGAAAGCCATTTAGGAAGCAAATTAGAAGCTTCTGAACACACTGTCCTAATATAGTTACTGAATCAGTTACCAGTTAAAGCGCGATGAAGTCGGACGTGTCGAGTACGAGGATGGCACCAGTACTGTCCAGACACCAAAAAATTGGCCTAGCCTGGCCGTTGGCTCAATTAAAATAGAAAAAAGAAGAACATGGGTGAAATAATATTTATTGCTGCGCGAAAAGTTAGCAAACATGAACATGTTTGCTAACTGTATCAACAATCAATATAATTAACAAACAACTTATGAGTGTTTTAGAACCAGCAGACTTTAGAAATTATCTGCTAATAAATTAGAGATCGTTTGACATATTATTAAATCTTGTGACACCATATATTCAAAAACAGTTTAGTGCAACGAGACAGTATTAGTGCAAAACAAAGATTGGTCGTAACATTACTATATCTTGCAACAGGAAACCCATATCATTATCCCAACCCCTGCTGAGAAAAAAATATCCCTGAAACATGTTGGGTTGTTTATATATGTCTGGCACATTATATTATTATAAAGGTGAATGAAATAAAAAACACTGTTTATTATAAAAAGATTCATTTATTATACGAGTAAACCACTTTTCTTTGGTTTAATTTTACATAACTTTTTCTTAGCATATTTTTATATAACCTCAGTAGCACTTGGAAGTCCTCCTGTCGTACATTTTTGTTCATGATTTTTTTATCATTTTCGTCCCGAAGTTAGGGCATATCTGTATACAGTTCCAGAATAGTCATAAGTTTTTTTTCTTTTGTCATTTCGTACGCTGCGCACTCGCACTTTATTCGAGAATACCTCGCACTCACTTGATTCCTGCACGATAGGCAAGCGGAGACTGAAATCGGTGACTAAATAATTGCGATGACACCTTCCTGAATCCGTTTCTAATTAGGTTTCTAAATGATTTAGCGAGGCAGCAACCATACTTATTTTTTCTAAATTTAGGATTCTAACTAACTACCATAACTGCGATTGCACTTATCTGAATATAGTAACTGAATCATATAGGCGACAAAATCCTGGCTACGCCCTTGGTAGAAGTCTACACATTATTATAATTATTATCTTTGGTAATATACTTTGACCTTGTTTCTAACTGATTGTAAATTTTGAATTTTTTTTCGTCGCCGTATTTGGGTCTGTGTTGCCCGTATGTTCGTACATACAGCAAATACTGGCAATAAGCAAACACTGAGCCTTTTAAAAAAAGAAGAAGCAGGTGAAGACGAAATGTCATGTTGACAGTTCTCTATTGATACGTTTCTCTCCATTTCGCTGTTAGCGTTTCTCTCAATCTTAATTATTTTTAAAATCACAGTATTTATCGTGCAATAATGGTGTTGCTCTTATTGAGAAAACATTTTGCGTAAAAGGATCCCGAAATTCTTTTTCATTAAAAAGAAAGGGGGGAACAATATAAACGTGCAATGGCTGATGAGACGCTTTTCGACTTATTACATTCGGAGATCATTAATTACGCATTGGAGCAAAATACTGACATTAAAAAGGTTAGTATCCTCAGAATTCTTAAGCTTCTGATATATCGGGAATTATTACAGCGGTTTTGTTGCTCGGAAGTAAAGATCGCGACGGTTCAGCAATAAACAGAAATTTATACGTTTTACGCATACCAATCACTGCAATTTCATCGCACTTTTCTCTTAAAGCCATGTGAAGATGGCAAAACGTGGTGCAGATAAGTAGTTTTTGATAAGATTTTTTATTACAGTCATTACTACACTTTTAACTTTTGACCTGTATACCAAATGGCATTCTTAAAATTCCCAAAGGAATGAGTTTGACAAGGCTCTCTATTCGACATTATATTTTATCGTGTTATTGTATTGATTCTTACTAATATTTTGTTTATGACATTGTTGTTTCCCTTTTAACGGTTTATAACGAGAAAGCTGCTTTTTAGAAATTTAAATATTTAAGACTTTTTATTGTGTTATAAAAAAATATATAACAGTATTATGGAAATATATTATGTAATATATGTATCACCGCAAAAACTTTCACTTTAGTTGAGATCTTACACGATTCCAAAAGATTTCAGGATGTAAGGCCCAGGTGCACGCAAGTCAACGATGACTGTCAAAGCAGATGTGGTTGCTATAGCTCAGAAAAAGTATTTGAATTGACGTCTAGCGAAATATTGCTTATTAACTAGGTTCAAAAGCAATTGGATAGATTGCAGTAGCATACGTTTTATGAAATAAATTTTAAATGGACTCATAGTATAATAAATATACATCATCTGTCTTCATTTTTTTCTGTTATTGCAGGATACTAATCTATCAATAGTCGAGTACATCGGTTTTGCTTCCGGCTACAGAATAATGGAAAGATTAACGAGAGAGTGGCCTCGTTTTAAAGACGAGCTGGATACAATGAAGTTCATCTGCACAGACTTCTGGACATGCATTTATAAGAAGCAAATCGACAATTTGCGGACAAATCATCAGGGAGTGTACATGTTGCAGGACAACGCTTTTAGATTCCTAACGAGATTTTCAAACGCGCATCAGTATTTGGAGTTTGCGCCAAGGGTGTGTATTCTTTCGTTATGCATATATTGATTACAATAGCTAAACAGTTTACACGAATCTTAGAGGAATAGATATGCTCATAATGCACTACTTAGGTAACTAACTACTCATACACCCGCTTGGTGGTGTATGCCTCGCGTCGTCCGACAATTCGCTTACGCCTGCGGCAAAGTGTATGTCAGAACCGAATTTGGTTTGAGTTTTTCGAAGAAAACATGTGGAATTGTGCAATTAAGGAGACTGTTTCTGGAGCTTCTGCCATTTTTACTTAAAACTTTATTTGCACAAAAAATATGTTTACTAAAATTTTTTAAAAAAATGAGCAAACTAATGAAGAGTGGCTTCATGATCAGTGATAGTCATTATGTTGTAAAAACTACTATATTCGCAGTAAAAAAGTGAAGCTTTCAAATTCACCGAGAAAAGGTAGTTTTGCCAGTGGTAATTTTTAAAAGGTAATTTTGCCAAGAAGTCAATTTGGCTAGTGTATAGAAGATTTTGAATTGTGTTTAATTGGAGTCAAAGAATATGAAACGGCTGAAAGGCCATTTGTTTCCATGAAATTTATTTATTTATATTATTTAATTCTTATTTTCTATAAAATATTGATTTTGGCTACAAACATAACAGGAACCGAATGGCAAAACCTTAACTTCATTCTTATTCGATTCGTCACCCAACTGGGACTAACCTGTTCTAGAGTGGACAGGCCTCTAATAATACAATAAATTATTTAAACATTGTAGTAAAATGCTCATAAAACTAAATTGCCTTAAAATGTATTCCTCAACAAAAGAAATCACAATTCCATTCTAAAGTCGTCATTAAAATGAACATAAAATTCCGTTAAATAGAGTGAGACAAATATATTTTACAAATAGAATTAAAACTAAAAGAAAGAGAAAAAGAAAGTTACGAGAAAAAAAACAAAAGAGAAGGAAACGAAATAAAAAAAACGTGACAAAAAAAGGAGTCATTAATATGAAATATATGAACAAGGAATACACAATTTAATATCCTACTCAAAATAAATAGAGATGCATCGTCAAGACTATAAATAACAACAATTATTGAAGAATTTTTTGTACTAAAGCTCAATGTTAAAATTTAATCAACATACAAAATATAATCATAATTTATGAACCTAAGTTTTATTAGGTTATATTTCTAACATTTGATATATGGTTAGTCTGTCATGTTTTGATAACCATTCTTTGTTTTATTTTTAAATACGCTAAATGTCAAATTAATTTTTATGTCTAAATTGATCAACTTATAAAATCTCGGTGTAATGTGTCTGTCGAAATGATGTTTGCATCCGGGGTATTATTAAATTATTTTCTAAAACTTGTCTCGATCTTCAGTTCTGAAGTATTCTGAAATTTGAATTATTGTCCAAATAGAGCTTTAATAGGTAAGTTTTTAGAAAAAGTTGCCTACAGTCAAAGACTTTAGCTTCCATAAAAAGTTCATTGGTTGAATGGTGATATGGGCTGTGGAGGATAATTTTTAATATAATTTTCTTGCAGTGGCTCTAGCAAGGTTTTACCAAATCCAACCCATCCAGTTATTCCATAAGTAATAAGTGATTCACATAAAGCTTGATAAATGGCTTTTAGCATTTAGGATACAGAGTATTCTTCAGTTTTTTGAAAACATATCATTCACACCTTCGTAGCCAGGTTAAGTATGTGGGAGTAAATGTTACAAAGGTTTGAAGTATCGGGGCCAAAATGCCGTAAGATTTTATACATTTTAGCGACCATACTGAACATATAAGCTGTAATTGTACATACATATTATGGGCATTATAGTATGTAATATATTTTGTTATACTAAATATAACTTATTAACCATATACTACTAAATAATAAAACTGAAAGAAAATCACTATAAGTAGGTATGTAAATATAGTAAATATACCTACCCACTTACGGATAAAAGATTTATTTTCCAAAATACTAAACTAATCTAACTCTATAATTTTATC
>JAOPUG010000215.1:1895373-1908816 GCA_027564375.1 Micropterix facetella
ATCCTTCGTTTTTTCTCCATTCCGTTAGGTGGGTTTTTTCGGTATTCCTGCGCAGCCATGTTTTTATTTGGGCCTGGGGTATGGGCATCAGTCTACAATAATACTAAGGTATTATTGTAGACTGACACCTGGAGTGGACAAAACGTATTGTTCCATAACAAAACGGACTAGGAAACTAATGTACATATTCAAAAATAGGAAACATAGTTTACACTTCTACTGAAGATTGTATACTGGCACAAACACTACTGATATATGGATACATCAGCTGGGGAGGTATTGCTAAAACGAGCCTCGATCCTTTAATGAAACTTAAAAAGGCTTACTAAGGATTAATTAATAAAAATCCATACTGCTCCCCGTCAGATGAACTGTACAAAGACTGGTCTTCAATAGACGTACGACAACTTTATATATGCACGTTCCTAATGCGCTACTAAAAGGATCTTGAGAGTGGTACAACATGACAAGCACATAGACAAATACAGCATAAGGAAACAAACCAGACAGGAATAACCGAAAATATAAAAAAAACATGGACAAAGCATAGAACCTTAGAACCTAAATGATATAACAGGTTTATGACACATTTAAAGCGGACATTGACCGACATTTCATTTGTTTATTTATCTAATTTTATTATTTGTTTTAGGCCGATTACGAAGATCCTCTTGACGAACGATTTGACCGAGGATGTCGTCGAAGAGGCAAATTATTTGGACGTTGAAATGATTATATCGTATCATCCGCCGATTTTCGCACCTCTGAAATCAGTTACTCAAAGGTTAATATAATAACACACCACATCTGATGGAGGATGCTATTTGAATCGATCGAGACAATGTTGTGTACCACTGTGCTTTGGTCGGCAAAAATACATTCACAAAAAATCAATTTCCCTAATCTATGAATTAGTCCCCTCGGTAATAATACACACGCTCTCAGCGGTTCCAACATAGTGAAAAACACTTCCGGAATGCATGTTCTGAAACGTTGTTCAACTGGGCTATCGTAATATGCATAATGTCATGTCTTGATTTGAATCAGTACCTTTCAGCGACCTTTTCAACTTAGGGGATTAGCTAAAAATCACACAGACCCTGATGAACCATTGGTATATGGGAAGGGAATGCGGGATTCTGCATGACCAAAGACTACGTTTGGTCAATGACACTGTCATTTCGGCTTGTTGAGGGCTTACCGGGACGTGGTTTAATGTCCACTGATGTACGGTCATTTTTGAAATGGTTGTACAACTTTTTTATCCTTGAGATGTTCAGAGTATCGTCCCTGGAAGCCTGTTGGATCTTGTGAATGCTCTCCTTGGTATTTCCAAGCTTTTGATAAAATTTGATACAATTTCTAATGAAGTCGTTCCATCATCAGTAGATTGCCAGTGACACGCTTTCAGCAGGCGCGGAAAGAATCACGCAGGCGTTAGTCCCCTACACATCTGCACCGAAGCACGTGATACTTTTTGAACAGACTACATGCTAGATGATATCATATCTGTCACTTTCGCATTCCACAGTTGAATCCCAAATCAAAAGTTATAGAGACATATACCACATTTTCTCTATTAATTCATAATCGAGCCCCAGATTGTTCAAATGTCTAAATTATTTTGTACAGGACTTGGAAGGAGCGGATCACATCAATTCTTTTAGAAAAACGTATATCATTGTTTTCTCCGCACACGAGTTGGGATTCTGTTAAAGGAGGGGTAAACGATTGGCTGGCATCAGCTCTTGAGTACAATACATCTGAGCCGATTACAGAAGGGGCTACACTTGGCACTGGCTGCGGGAGGTATTGTAATAAAAGCAATATAATTCTAAATCGTAATATTTAGTTTATCGTTTTAAATTTCTTTCAGAATTCTTTCTTTAAAAAATCCAGCGCCTCTGTCCCACCTAGTACAAAGGGTTAAGCAGTTGACCGGGTTGCAGTATGTGCGGCTAGCAATCGCACGCGGCCAAAACATTGATTCTCCAATTTCTCAAGTTGCTTTATGCGCTGGGAGTGGAGCGTCCGTTTTAAAGGATGTCAAAGCTGATCTGTATCTAACGGGTATTTTGTACATTTTTTAATATTATTTTAAAGACAATTTCCTTTTTATGTATTTAAAAAAAACGTTTTTCTTTTCTATAGGCGAGATGTTGCATCATGATGTACTTGACGCTGTGCACCGAGGGACATCCGTCATATTGACAAATCACTCGGACTCGGAGCGAGGATTTTTGAAAGTTTTCTCCCCAATTTTAACTAAAATTCTCGATAATAGCGTATCAGTTCATGTGAGTAATAAGGACAGTGATCCTTTAAAAACCGTTTAAATTTGAAAAATAAATAAGATTGAAAGTCGACTTTTTTTATTGTTTAACCGCACAACACTACGACTTTTAAGCTGTCATCTGTCATTTTGGTGCGCAGTTTCAATTTGTTCAGACGTCAGAGAAGTTGATTTGTGGCGTCGGCGGACAAAATGAACATTTTCGAACTTTCAAAACCGATAATAATCACAGAATCCCGAAAATTAACAATAAATGAATGCGCCTGGGCATGCATAACGGATTACTATTTAGAAAGTGTCAAAATACAAAACGAAAAGAACTGCATCAAATCCAGGGCCATTATAAAAATAGGAGACAAAAGCGGCGAAGTAACATGTCTACTCGAAGGTACAGACGTCGGTGTGATATTTGGACAGTCAAAAGACGAGTGGAGAGAAATTGAAAAAATCGGACTTTGTGAAAACGATTTATTCTACAGGTATTTCAAAAATGGCGTGAATGCCACCGCGTCGATCCAGCAGAAGTTATTTTACAATTTCTGCCACACGAACCAGCGAAACGATATATTTTTCGCCGCTTTTCGACGGGTGAATAATTATCGGAGAGGCGAGCAGACGAAACCGTTTTTGTTAGTGACCAATGTGATGTTGCCGGGCGATGACATACTAGATTTATACTTCAAGAAATAAATCGACTGATGATTGTATGTAAATCTTTTAATCGCTGTCGGTTGAATTAGCATCGTTTTGTTTTTGCCGGCTTTTCTTTCGGATGATGTAAAATTGGATGGGGCTTTCGATTGCTTCTATATCGTTTAAGCCGTTACAAATAATGCTGCATGCGGATGTCGGTTTGTTGTCCGTGATTAGTTTCCGTGCCACATATTTTTCTGAAAATTGTATTACAGGGTTCATCATTTCTAAAACTAAATAAATGAAATGAAATCATTGGGTATGTGGGAGAGCTAAGCATAACAAACAGCCATGTTGGCCTGTTAACCATCTAAATATATCAACATTATTAGGCAGCGCACCCAACCCTCCCAATCGGGCTGTATCTGCCTAACATATCAAGAAGGAGAAGATTTGGTAAGTCTGAGGATAGTAACCGTACTTATCGCATATCTAAGTATTACCTCAGATACTGACATTGTAGTTTCTCCAACGACGTGGAGTAGTGCAGGAGTATGTTTCCTCGAGTGGGCTCTAAATGATTAAGCAATACTCAAACATTGCCACTGCTGAGGATTCAGCTGTATTTGAGAATAAAAGCTAAGGTTTTTGTTCACATGCATATACATATCTCAATGTGACACCCAATTCAATTCATTCTTATCGAATGTGATACCCAATTCTTTGCAATACAGAGCCATGGTTAATAGGAGAATCACTTAGTTATATGGTAGTCGTAATCAAGAGGATGAATGGTTTAAGAGCATGAAATAAATGTACACTGCAGGGTTGAATCTAAGGCTGTTGGTAAATATACACTGTAGGGTTGACCATAGGCCCAAGAAAAAACAGTAATTGAAAATAGGCACTTAATAAGAGGAGTAGAGAGATGCAAGGGTCACTGAAGACTGATTGCAGAATAAAATTTATGAAGACCGCCCTTGAAATCTTTTAGATTTATTGGTCAAATACCCATATTTACTATCCAGTGGCCTATATTTTGCTTTTTATTTCTTACCATCGACTGTTAAATGCGACAAATATGCTTCAGCTTTTAACGACATCTGAAGAGGGCATCCGTTGCAGTCGTTGCTGTTATTTTCGCTCGTTTTTAGCATTTCCTTACAAGTATGCGATGAATAGTTTATATGCGATCCTTCCAAGCCATATAAATGTCGGATGAAATAAGCGTGCTTCTCTTTAACAAATTGATCCTCTGACATTACCTTAAAAAAATAAGGTTAAATTATTTTTCCTTCTTTGATATTCTTATGTAATGTCCACTACCGAACATTGGCTATTACAACTTTGCTGGCTGCAGCTTGGAACAACGATGTTAATTTGTGAAACCATTCTCCTGGATTCCAGAGCATTCTTTGTTCTGGATTTCTTCAGATCCAATTTTGCCTTGACTAATTAGATAATATTGTATCAATCAGGTTGATGCATGACATGAGCAACATATTGAAGTTTGCGGACCTTTATTATCCTCCATACCTGTCATCTTTATTCCAGACTGTCAATCCAGCTTATACATAGTATTCTATACAATAAGCAGGGTGTCATCTTTCGGCATGGAAAATTCGATTATCCTTAGACGTATCGTAAAAAACAAGATTAAATTAGTAAACTAATATCATGTCGTTCTGTCTCTAACATAATGACGCATGTGGGTGCTTGAAAGAGATAATGAGATTTTGTTTTATAAGCTTTCTACAAATTATTAACATTGCCAGTTGACATTTTTAGCGTTTAAAATGTATGAAATCATTCACTCCGCCGACCCATGTTTTACAGTTGCCAATGTTTGTAAGGTATGTAGGTGTATGAAAGCTGATAAAATATACTGCTGCGCCGCTCCGTTGCTTTCTTTGTCAACGTTGCCGACTTATACATTAGGCGATTAAAACGTATGTATTATTTGACAGCGACAAATCAAAAATAGTGACAGGCAACATTCAGCAAGGTAGTGTGGGCATGCTACAGTGCTGGGTTACTGTCAGTCCATAGGGTCTGTCGTCGTAGGACGAAGATATCGTTGAGACGCATAGACGGGTCTGATAGACAGGGCCAATGGCCCATCAGTCCGTTATGAATGGGCTTATTTTATAGTCTTCCTATAAACCCACGACCATTGAAAAGCTTCAAGTTTTCTTAGCAGGGTATCTGTAAGCATCCAGCTTTCCATCTCATATCATATTATTGAAAATATTTAGCATCTTAGAAGTCTACTTTTCAGGATTAGGTTGATGTTTCTTCAAGATACTTTTTTCACCAAAAAATACGCTCATATCACATTTGTCGTTCAAATTGCAGTAATTGGTAACAGTCTTCTCCAGTTCAATTCTATATATTCTTATAATATTTTATCGTGAACATTAATATTTACGTTTGTAAAATTCCGTCGCAAAAGTTCAACGGTATCATCCGCATTCAAACCGATATTCTTCAGGAATAAAATTAACTGTCTTCTTCCTTCATATCGTAGATGATTTATTGACCTTAGTCTATCGTAAATTCTGAACATGCAAGGTGGGAAATCATCGACCGAGCTCCATAATTTCCCTAATGGCAGCACTTCGTTCCAGTCCAAATGATTGACTCTTGAAATTATTCTGAAAATACAAAAGAATACTTTGCAATGGACAGAAAGGACTTTCTTTTCTTCATTAGGTAGGAAGGTTTGCAGTAGTGACACCAATCTATAGGAAAGGTGGTAAGCTGCCAGCCTTAAACTACTGGCCGATTAGTCTAACATATATACTTTGTAAAGCAAAGGAAAAGCTCATCATTGAAAAAGTTACATTTCTATCCCAAGAAAATATAATTATTGTAGAGCAACACGGATTTATCCTCAGAAGATCGACAGTTATAAATCTGTTGACGTGCGTCCACCAACAGACTAAGGATTACGCTGAAGGCTGTTCAGTTGACATGTTGATGATACCTAGATTTTCACAAAGCTTTTGACAGTTTCCCCATAAAAAAAAGCAACATTTTGACATTCGTGGTAATCTTAAAATGGGTGGATTTTTTTTAAATTAACGGATATTCAGAGTAAGTGTCGGCAAAGACTGTTGGATCCAATGAGGTCCTAAGCGGCGTACTCAGGGCTCGGTGGTTTGGCCTGTAACATTTGGTATCTTTCTCACTGACTTGAGACCCCTGATTTCTCGGCCCTTAGCTTTCTTTGCTGACGATGCTAAGTTCTTCTCCAATCCGCTCATTGACCATCAGCTTGTACAAGAGGAATTGAACCGAATTGTTAAATTGTCGGATCTTAATGGTGTCGTGCAGTTTGGGCCATATGACCAAGTTTGTTAGCTTTTGGTCGGCCCGGCTAACAGTTCAACTCCTATCAGGTAACTTCCTCGAAGAGGGACTTAACCTGGAAAAGCCAGTGCGGTTCTGGGGGAAAACCTCGGGCGGATCTGGATGGTTGACTGCTGGTCGGTTTACTGGCTATGTTGCTCAATCGGCGAATAACCGGGGGAATCTGGAAGCGTAGCTACCTATGACAGCGGGGGTAGAATTAGCCTAATGTCGTATACCCTTAGAAATGATCCGTTGGCCACCTAATTCCGGGTGAGCTCGCTGGGCAAAGGATGCCTCGGATCTGCGATAAATTCGGTACAAATTGACGCTAACATCTTGTGAAGCTGCACAAGCGACTGACCTATGACCAGACAGGACGACGGAGAAATCCTTCCAAATCTGGGAGTAAGGGAGTGAGGCAGGCCCATTTGGGTAGCTTTGCTCAGTGCCTCGCTGTTAGGGCTTTGGACTCTGACGGATTGTGGGGGAGCTTGGTACGTGGAATGTAATGTCCACAAGTCCTTGCGCTCATCCCGGGGTGACAAGATGATAAAGTTCGATATGACATCCTGGGGTAGCGGGTTCGCCCGTAGCATTGACACCTCTAAACTGAACTGTTAAATGGGCTAAGGAATGGCTAATTTCATTTTGCCCCGAAAAGTGCATCGTGTCATATATTGGACCTAAACATCCCCGTTGCGACTACTCCATTAACGGTCTTCGTTTAGACATCACATAGCAGTGACATCACAGAGAGTGACCATATTGAGCGACTTAAAGTACGAAATCAACATAACTAGAATGTTGAATCGAATCAACTCACAGTAATTTTTTGCGATCACCTCTGAACTTTCTAAAACTTTATAAGACTTACTTGAGACCGCTGCTGCAGTATGCCTATCAGATTTGGTGCCTTTACTTTAAATAAAAAGACATATGCTAGGGAATGTTTGAAAGACAGCGACAATAATGGTAGTAACACTCAGAAACAAGCCACACAAAGAGCGATTATGGGAATTGAGGCTTAGTATGCTGGAAGAGCGTAGGCAAATGGAGACCTCATTGAAACATAAAATACTCCGAGACTGCTATGATGTTATCAACTTGAAATCTATACTAGGAAAACAAATGTTAACCTGCAAAGATATTCATTAAAATTAAAATGGACTACACAAGCTCAAACCCTCGGAAGCATTTTATTACGAATCGAGTTGTGGACATTTGGAACAGTTTATCTGAGGATGTCATAAAACATTTGTGTTAAAAATATAATCAGTGCGTCTAATGTTTTACCATTAAAAGAAAAACTACTGACAACATTAGAAATATCAGGGACTTGAATAAGTTCTCGCTGTTTCCCCACAGATAGTGTTATCGTTGCCTTTACTACAGCCAACTTCATCACGAAGCTCCACCATTAGGTTCGAACTGACAGTATATTCCGCCGAAGGGTAACAACATATTTTTCATGGCGTTAACCTGTCAAATTTCTTGCTAAAGAATTTGCAGAGAATTTTATTGCATGTTTTTTTTTTTAAATCTGCAGCTGAAGCACATACAATTCTTGTGGAGACTTATGGCGACCATACTGTCACAAACAACATGCAGAGATTGGTTTAAACGCTTTAAAAATAATTTATTTTATTGGTTATCATAAAGAATGCTTTGGTGCACTGAAAAAGTTTGATGATGAATAATTGGAAGCATTACTCTATGAAGATTCCTGTCATATGCAAAATGAACTTGCAGAATCATTAGGAATTGATTAAACAACAGTTGCTAAACGTTTAAAAGCATTAGGAATGATTCAGAAGCAAAGAAATTGGGTGTCATGCGTCTTGAAGTGGAGAGATGTCGAATTGTGAACAGAAAAGGAAAGGTTTTTTGCGTTGTATCATGACTGACGATGAAAAGTGATACACTATGATAACCAGAAGTGTAGAAAATCTTGGGGTAAGCCCGGCCATGCATCAACATCGACAGCAAAGCCGAATATCGATGGTTCCAACCTCATGCTCTGAATTTGGTGAGATCAACGTATTACAGGGTGTATTATATAATGAGCTCCTCAACCCCAATAAATCCATCACGGTAGATTGCTATACACTATAATTGATACGTTTGGGCCGAGCATTGAAGAAAAAACAGCTGCAATAAGAGGAGAGACGTGACAAAGTTATTTCGCAACATGACAATGCTAGGCCACATGTTGTGAAACCTGTCAAACCTACTTTTTTTTAATAGAATTTTTATTCAGAATAAAGAAATATAATTTTTACAAAATAAAAACTCTCGCCAAACTGATCTACAGTTTGTTGGCGATACTTAGAAACGCTCAAATGGGAGTTTCTACCCCACCCGCTGTATTCATCGTATATTGCTCTTTTCGATTACCACCTGCTTGATGACTCATGGCCTGGTTGAGCAACACTTCCATTCTTATGGACGCCAAAAAATAGGTCGATTCGTGGATAACACCAAAAGATGAGTCGTTGTTTCGATATGGTATTCGTATGATGCCAGAAAGATGGGATAATGTAGTGGCTAGCGACGAGAAATACTTTCAATGACATGTTTTTTTTTCAAGCATTCATTTTCAAGAAAAAAACAGCGAGAACTTATTCAATTCCCTGATAGGTAAACAATAATATAAAGTTAAAGTGCATGCATCAGCTTAATGGTGCTGCACACAAATACTAAGTAAAAATATATAGCAAAAGTATAAATTACCGTTCAAGACGAGCCGTCAGATCCAACAACAGCTGTTTCATTCTGGCATCTTGTAAAATACGGGGTAATTCTCTTTGAGCTCTCGCTAAAAATGCTTTAAGCTGCTTACTGTAAATGGAAAGGGCGATTTCGCTCAGATATTGCTTTTCGACCAGGGCAAATCCGTTGTGAAGTGCTACAGCCTTTTTTGAAATCAGAGAAGAAGCATACAACCATTCTACCTGTAGCGCAAAACAAACAAACAAAAACGATTAATTTCTCATTTCAAAATGCGAAAATTTTGTTATAAAATATTGCAGTCAAATGTGGGACTAGCATTGCTTTCGGACAGAAGACCCTCAAGATTTTTATAGCTCGTTGAGTGATAATTCCCGGAATGCCAGGCAGATGACATTGGATCACCGAGCCAAGCACGTATTTTGTAATTTTTCAGTATACCGGAAATTGTGAACAAGAACAATTTTTGGTAAATCGATCTAATGTGCCTAAACACCTTAAAAATCGTATTCTGTACCAAAAAATCTAAGTCCTTACAATCATCTCCATATACTTACTTGAACAAAATTTCTCACTGCCTATGTCCATACACACTCATGATTACTTCTGGCAAAAGTGACCAAGTGCTTGAATGGTATTGACTGTAAAAACTGTAAGAACGGTGTCTCACAGTGGTAGTCACTTTAAATCGATTTCAAGCAAACATGACTACTGGAACACGGTGACGAAATGTGTTATTTTATTTCAGTGGAAACGCATGCGTCATCGCACTCGCTCGAGCGGCAGTCATATGACAATGACACACTTGCGCACTTGTGATTCTGCGTATTTCGCTTAAAGGCACGGATGATGCCTTTGATATAATGTCTAGTAATCGTATTACAATTTCTGGTAGCCCTTAGGACTTGTGACATCGCTCGATTCGATTTCAATTTTGTTCTAAGAGAAGCTACTATCTGTATACCGTCGCTAATGTCTGGTAGAGGCTGCACAAGTGTCTTCGAATCCGTGACCAGACTGGAGGATCTGGCAGTAGCAAGGAAGTCCACTGGGTGGCATTTCCCAGTGCCTCACGGTAAGGCTTATACGGGCTGATGGTGTATTATGACTGTATTGTGTAATGCAAAGTCTTTGCGTTCATCCCACGGGAGTAAGAATGACAAACAACAGTTTTTATAACTCCCTGGGGTGACGGGTTTGCCCGTAGCAATTGACACACCTCCACTCTGACGGGAACCAGTGCTTCAATGCGGCTATGTATGTTGCAACTTTCTTAACAATAGTAGTCTACCTTTCCATACCATATAATAATATTGAAAATACATAGCATTTTAGAGGTCTGATCTTCAGGTGTAGGGTTTTTCTTCTGTATAATAGCTTTTTCATCTTAAAAAATGCACCTCTGAATTTTTCAATCCGGATTTTTATCTTCTTGCTCATATCCCAGTTGTCGTTAAAATTAAGTTATAGTTCATTTAATTTACTCGGTCAATTTATCTGTACTTAGTCATTTCCTTTTACGATTATTACTTATTTTGGTCTAAGTAAAACTTTTTCTACTATGGTACTCGATCAATATATATCATGTTTAAAGATTTCGTGTCATCTGAGGAAAAAACAAATGAAGCTGGAACCCTCACCTGATTTATCAGAGGAATTTTCATATTAACTGCATTTATCTCAAAATGTTGTTAATTGGACTTGGACACTTTTTCCAGCATACTAACGAATTAGGCTTTTATTCCCATGTAAAATTCAAGAAGATTTTATCCTCAAACGATAGCCCAACATTTCACCTTTATCGCACTAAAGTTTACATACATACTTTAAATAACTCAGCAACACTTCCATTCAAACCTTCAGCCAGCGCTTTATCGTTAAGTGTAAGAGAATGACACGCAACATCGTTTGCTAGTAAATAAGCGTATTGCTCTTTTATCGGAAGCGCACTAAACCTCAAACGAAAGAATAATGCCTCGGTTTCTCGGAACCACTTCACAACACACCTATCATCTTTATAAACTGTGGCTAATAATAAAATCATAAACGTGACACGGTTATAGTAACGACTCTTCAATTCTCGAAACTTTGATCCGTGTGAAGACAGCAAAAGATAGACATCAGGAAATGCAGTTTCTGTATGTCTAAGGCACTTTTGGTCGTCGACTTTTCTAGTTTGCGAGGCGTTCAGCATCACTAAATATTCTATCCTCTGTGTGCATTTCCTGAAATTAAAGATTTTATGTAAATGTATAGTTTCTTTTCTGGAGTCCACAATTACATCACTATTGCATGTAATGGTGGCCGTCTGGGTACAGTTGATGAAAAAATGCCATTTTATCATTTATTTTTGATCGCAGCGTAGGATTGGTGGGTCTCAGTATAGACGAATGCTGAGCAGTTATCAAGCTTGCGAAAGTAATTAGTGACTAATTTTCTATAGCATTAAATTTAAATGTTACGGGGAACACGGAATTGAAAGAAATTACTTACTTATTTTGGAAAGGAATATTTCAAGTGGGGTTTTTATACTAATGAAATTTATAGGTATGTACATATATGAACATGTTCAGTGGTTTATTTGTTGCTAATTACCGCTGTGACGTTAACTGAAAATGTAATTAAAAAAAACATGATAAAGATATCTATCCAAAAATATCAATGCCTTGTCAATTTTGGAAAACCAGCAAAAAGATGCTTTAACCCTCCAAACCGCATGCGGTTTCCCTATATTTTTAATATAAAATCAGGGGAAAATTTTATTGGATATTTAAAATAGCTGTAAGAATTATATTGAAGGAATGAAACAAGAAAACCAACAACTGAAATTTTCAAGTGCAATTTTATTGACATTTAGCATACATTATGCGAGAAACGCAAATATCGCGTTCAAGAGAAGAAACAGAGTGGAAAACTTATTGATAATTTTTCTGAGTGTGGTACATCTGAAGCAAGGTTCCATACACAAACCCACATTGCAATCCTCGCACCGGGCTCTTGTTTCTTTTTGTTTTTTTTCCATGAGCACTTGTTCTGGAATACGGCACACCTTCTACAAGGTTCCTTTTTTATTGGTTTTGGAGGTATGTGGGATATGAAGTGCCCATATCTATCAATCTTGTCATACTTGTATCTCCTTGTTAGTGTTGAGGTAACGCTTGTACGTATTTCTCGAAAATCGCTTACATTACTTCCATTCTAAGTGCGGCCTCTGATGTATATTCTACGATACTGGTTATAACTTGTCCATTCCCGTCGGCCGTGCGATTTAAGAAAGTGGAAAATGCGACTCTCAATGTTGCAGAGCAGCAGAAAAAATTCGACGGGTAAGTAACATCTCCCGGCGCAGCAATAGCTCAGAGATTATATGCAACGCGATAATAGCGTACACCGCGGAACCGTGAGCTGAAAGCGTACATGCGCGTCTTCCGCAGTTGGAGAGTTAAAACCCATCTCAATGGACCTTCTCAAATAAGAATTGAAAACGAAATGTTAGCAGCAGGCTAAATCTCTGCACCTCACTATGACTTTCTTAATTACTGTTAATTTAGCAAATAAAAAGCAAAATTGTATTTAGTTTTACTGTGTAGTGTATTAATCATTTTAAAAATAATGACATTGATTGTACTAGAAGTCTTGCATGACCATGGCGTGACAATTAAATGACCGTCCTTCCTGGAATTTGGAGACAACAGATTGGTGCTTCTAGCATTCAAGAGCTACAAGCAGACATCTAAATTATTAAAGAATGCCATGGCACACTTGCAAAGCACATGAAAACAGAAAATATGTCATTCGAGTGAAGGGACAAGACAAAGAGAGAGGCAATGAGGAAGCAGATAGACTTGTAAGGCAGGGATTGTCATATCTACCTATCGGACCAGAGCCCACATTGCCACTGGCAGAGATATACACGAGGACTGCATAGTGTAACTGAATGGAGTGGATAAAACACAGGTGGCGAGGAACTAACACGAGGCAAATAAAAAAACCTATTAGGGAACCCATATGAAGATTACCAAGTTACGGCGTGAACTTTCTAGGGACGATGTGTAACGAGGAACGACGGGTCTGCTCACTGGGTGCATAGTAATGTGTACACACTAGAGATAGTTGACGACCCCGTAGGCAGGGGTTGTAATAGAAGTTGAATCGGTTGAGCCGTATGTGTATAGCCAGTATGTATATGGAGAATAAGTATGTATATGGCCAGCTTTGGCTGTGAGAGAAATAAAAGGGTATATAATAATATGAAGGATGGCTTCCGTCTGTCATGGATTTTGCGACTGTTAGGTTGTTTGCAGGGATCTAGTTAGTTAGTTAGTTAGTTTTACTGGGCTGTCTGCCGCACTTGGCCTTTTGATTGGGCCATTGTACGTAGCTCATGTTTCGTTTTTACTCCAACCAACCCAGGCTGTCCCAGAAGGTCAGCAACC
>JAOPUG010000215.1:1988768-2008651 GCA_027564375.1 Micropterix facetella
CCCCCCCCCCCCCCGCGCGGGCGGGGGCGGGGGGGGGGGGGCCGCCGCCCCCGCCACAGGCACTTCTGACGATCGAGCGTCTCACCAAAAACGTCTGGTCACACTTTTTGCCGGCTGAGTCTCGCCGCGCGTAACCCTTTTAAAAGAGCTTCGCTCCAAAAAGTGAAACTTTAAATTCACAAAGTTAAAGGGGAATTTAATATTTGGTCAGAGTATAGAAGTTTGAAATATAATTAACCAGAGTTAAAGAATATGAGATTCTTGAGAGGTGTAAAGCCTTGGTTGTAGATTATTTTGTTTCTATACGGCGCTAGAATATATAAAACCTTACGGCAGCTTTTCCAAAACTATTTTTGCCGTGGCCCGGTTATTTTTATGCTTTCCCTTCGTAATCTAGGGCCTGTTCTGTCGTAGGTAATACTAACCACCACAGAAATACACTCACTCTGTTGCTGGTCGCTTAGGTCAAACTGAGCCAGCGGATGACGGAGAGGAACGGTGCGGGCTGGTAGCGGGACGAGTAAAATATAAACCGTGGGACGATTCATCACTCGTCTTACCGGTTACCTGCCTCAGGGTGCTTAGCCCTGCGACGTCATACCCAGAAAACCGGGTCAGTGGGCCTGGCTCACATGAAGTAAGTACCGCTAAATGGCAATTGCCCAGCAGTAGACGTCATGGGCCTTAGACAAGTCCCGTGACTGGCTCACGACGATTAATCGTCAGTACAGCGGTGTTTGCACTGACGTAAACATCGCGTTTCTCTCGCCGCCCGAACGACGTGCCACGCCAGTTGATCATTTAGGAGGTTGATTGGTTCAAGCAACAAGGAGACAATGTTGTGACCGGTATTTTATTTTCATGGCCCGGTGCTTGGCCGCGACCCACCATTTGGGAATCGCTGCCTTACGGCGTTTTAGTCCCATTACTTTAAACCTTCCTTATGATTCTTTGATTTCAATTAATAATTATTCTAAAATCGGCTATACTCTGGTCAAATTTCGAATTCCCCATTTACTTTGTGAATACTGCGGATATAATAAGTAGTCTTTAGGATATAACAACGGCTATCACTGATAAAGAATTCACTATCATTAGTGTGCTCAATTTTTTTCAGAATTTTAGAATTCGTAATTTCTGTGTAAACGAAGGTTTAAGTAAAAATGCTAGATTGGGCCCAAATATTCTTTCCTTACGTGCATTGTAAAACAAATTCATCTGTTTTTACCATTGTCAACTCACTTTTTTTTTAAATAAATTAACTTCAACCGTTCAATTAGGCAAGCGCCATTTTTGTTTTCCGGCACCATTTAGTTTTTTTTTGTATTATTTTAAATGGAGCCGCGAAAATTGACCTCGATAGTCGGACGACGTCGTTTTTTTTGTCGGCGGAGTTCGTTTGTTTTCATTTTGGGCGGTTGTCGTTGAAAAGGAAGGCCCATTCGCTCGACTAGCCTCATTCTTGCATGCGATTATGATCGCGGCAATTTCACCATGATTGCAAAGGACGGCAAAATTGTCGCTTGGGCGACGGACATACGAAGGCCAGTCGCGGCAGACACGCTTATGTCGACTTTTATTATTTTGCTGCTAACGATTTAAAATACAATCTGCCCTATGATGTATCGGCACCGTGCTATTCACTAAACGATAACAATATGTCACTATCGCTATCTCCAAAAAGTCAGGATGTAACTCTAATTCTTAATCATTCCGCCGGGGTTTTAGACAAAGCGAGAAAGAGTTGGCGCTCTACGCGTCCGCCGTAGGAAGAAAGATATAGAGGTGAGATCGCATCGCTCTCGGTTGATAGGAAAAATCATGAAAATTAATTGGTTTCGATTTAAAAGTATTTTATTAAATTACCAAAATGATCCACAACCGCGAATATTTCGCAGAGAAAGTCGATTTTTATCAGTGACAACGATGCGATGACAACTTATATTATATTCATGCCATCGTACAGTGCAATATGCTTCCAAAGACTGAATTTTCTCTATGGGAAGCGACCGCCTCGACTAATCAGGGTAGTTTTATTAAGTAGCGATCCATCCACTGAACGCAGACTCCCTTCAACAGAGCCGATTTTGTGCCTGCTATATTTTGACAGTTATTGGCGATAACGAAATACGATAGCGAATAGCTACAGCGAAAGACGACATATCATAGGGATAATTGTTAAAATCATGGCAGTAAAAACATTATTTCTCTGTATTTTGCAATAGGGTTCCCCGTACGTGACAACTATGGATGGATGTACGCATAACACTAGCAACAACTTATAAAAACATATTAAAATTAAACAAAAATAAGGAATCGTTGAAAATATGTACCAGGAGATAATACGTTAATACAATAGTCAAATTAAAAGAAATAGAAAATTTAAAAAGTATGAAAGAAATCCATGAAAATGCATTTATATGTCTATTTGTTCTGATAACGCTGAACTCAAGAACCAATGGACAGATTTTAATGCGGTTTCACTGTTCGTAAGAGAGTCTTTCAAAGAAGGTTAATACTATCAATAGAAGAAAAATAATACTATCAATATATCTAAAAAGATGGATGAACAGTAGCAAGTTGATGACAAACGGACGTGTCTGATGTTTTTGACATTCTGTCCGAATCTAAGGTAGCGATAAACTCAAGGACTGCTATACAGATTCTAATTTTGTTATCGATGTTGGTTAGGCTATATTTCTGGGATTATTAAGTAAAGAATAGTAATATCCATAAAAAGGATACTCAGCAGTGACGAATTACGTTTATTGAGTAGATTGAAAACGGCTACGCGGCGATTTCAAAACTTTTATAACCTTATAATTAAAGGGATGATTAAAATATTTTTGAAAATTTCTATCCCGAAATCGATAACGGTTAGTCGATTGGCGCATATTTCAAAGTGGTGTGTTTGGTATTTCCCAAGATATGACCAATAACTACGATGTCTTCAAAACAACTTTTAAATCAATGCTTTTTAAAATAGCAACCTTTGAATCATTGCAAAATATTTGTTTTTGTTAGCTTAGGTATCTAATATAGGCGGAATATGTCATTTAGAGATGTAGCTATCATTATTGGTTGAGGAGTTATTGGCGTTGAAAGCCGATGCAGCCATACGCTAAGCCCGTGCAGCAATAAGTTATGAGCAAATATAAAGCGTATTGTGAATGTTTCTCTCGTGGACAACGTTATGTTGTCCTTTCGCTTGTCACGTTAAGATGTAATCTTTACGTGTTGGCATCAGGAGGTAACACAGGAAATATACTGTACAGAAAAAAATATGAAACATCCACTGGAAAATCGATGAAATTATTGAAATGTTGCCAATGTTAAGACAACAATACCTCACTGAAGTTAACTAGTAAATTTGTTCGTATTCGTTAATTATAGAATGCAAAGTTTTGTTCGAACGAAATTTTGCAACCTCTTCCTAAACAATACATTAAAACTCTTCGCCTGCGAAGCCGGGGAAGGCTGATTGTATTCAATAAAATGTAACCTAAACGGTAAAATGATTACATACAGAGTAACAAATCGTTAGAGTCTGACGTTTCTGGTGGATCAGATGTTTATTGCGGCACTTGGATTGTTCCAGGGAAGGTACGAAGTGCGCAGTCCTTCGATATGTGGCCGATTGTTTGTACGGTCACAACATCGGTCCTCCCTAAACCCAGATGTGGTCACTTCGCTCGTGCCATGACCAGTGGTCGAAACATGGCACGCGCTGAGATGGATCCGAAATGAGGCTGTTGCGATCGGGGTTTGATTTTCCCATCTTTGCCTCCAAGTGATTTTAGGTGAAGATCCCTGTTGGTCCGTAGTGTATTGAGAGATACTCATCAACCTTATACTTTACTTTTGCCATTCTTTGTATAAACGTGTGTGGCATTTGATGTCGGGCGAGGCAATGTTACTTAAAACCGGCAGCCATTACTCTGGCGTGTACCTAACCGTACCAGATATTATTCGCATAGCGTCGTTAAACTGGGTATCTATACACTTAGTATGAGTATTGTTTAACCGTACAGTTCAACAGTATTCAGCTGTTGTAATAGCAGAGCTAAGGACGATCTCAGCGTTTGAACATCGGCACCCCAAGTATCATGATCAGGCGCAGTGAGCCGTCGGCGAGATATAATAGGCCTGCTATATGTATTACTTGTTTTACACTGATTTTGTCATAATAAATAGTTTTCAAAGTATGATCGATGCAATAATTAAGTTTTATATCAAATAATTTAATATATACAATTTTGTCTTTTCCTTATTAGCCGTGGCGGCTCTATAGGGAGCAACAAATCATCTGATTAAGAGGATTTCAAGTAATCAACAATGTAAAAGCGTCCTTTTGGATTGGATAGTTTACCGCGGAAGTTTGGTTCTTAGCAACCAATTGGAAGTATATTGCCCCTTTTCTCCGAATCGGAGTGGATCGCGGCTCTATCTCTTCGCATTACAATCGGCACAATTATTACTGGCCGTTCCCATAACGAATTCGCTGACGCGTGTCTTCGCCGCTATCTCCGGATGGATCTTGGACGAGAAAGTCATAGATAGAAATACGTCATGCGGTATTATTCTTAACGTGTGTTGGACCAGGGACTGTACTTTGCTGCGTCGACAAAATCTGGAATTCAAACCTTTTTATACACTAACAAGGAACGAACTTTAAGTTACGTTGCAGATAAATGATACACTTATTGAAATGTCACCTTTATTATTAAGAATTATATGCATTACATCTAACGGCTTATGGCTGAAAGAAGTAAAGCATGAAGCTAATAAAACTCCGTAAGCATTTTTCCGGTGTGACACCGCCTGGATTTTCAAATCAATTTTCCTTCAAAATATCCTTAATATAATGAATATTCCTAAACGTATAAATCGGAAAAGGTACGATAATGAATCACTGTTTTATGGATGACAAAGAACTATTAAAATTCGTTTAAATTTATGCTCCAGCTGTGTTTACCTTTTACGATCGGCACTATGGCACCTACGCTTAGGAGAAACTGATCCACTTTAGGTCGTACGAAAGGGAATCTTAAAAATTGTTGAATTTCGCTATGGGCCTGGGCTGGCTACACCTACGCACTTGTTTGAATCGGAAATGAAACGCCATAAATAATTGTTTTTTTTTAAAAACACTTTTACTCTTTAGGGACTTTCTTATATCTGCGCAAAGTAGGTGATTGGTTTTAAGTAATTTAATAAATTAATGACTAATAAATTTTATATGTTTTCCTTTCCAGAGTCGAATGTCGTCGCGGGTAATCCGGTCCCAGGCGGGACGACCAGTGACGTAGCGGATTGACACATTTAAACAGCCTCCACGCGAACTTACGCGTCAAACCGAATCAGACCGTCGCACCGGACGGCCACGCGTAAAAGAGGCGTTAGACGACACGAATTTTTGAAAATAAATACTGAAAAAAAAAAAAAACAACGAACATTACTTCGGGTTTACTGGTATGAAAACGCGACTTGTGATTTAAAAAAAAAGTGTTCGATTGGGATTTTGGACGAGTGCATTGTTTAGTGACTGTGACAAAAGCTCCGCATAAATTACTGGGCGAGACAGTACCGCCGCGAAGATTGCCAGCGATCGATCATGGAGGTTGAGGGTCAATGGACGCAGAGGTGGGCCGGAGCCGCTGAATACGGAAAGGTATGCCATGCTCCTCGAGACACATTAATAATTTATTGTTTTAAGAATATATAAAAAATATGTTCGTGCTTCTTGGAATATTCGACACGCTTTTTGTTGAATTTCAACCTACACGAATACATTGAATGTAAGTGATTTGTATTGTCTACGAAGTGTTCAGTCAGTTTTATCTGTAATATTTGAAAACCACAGTGAATAACAAGAAATATCAACAAAAAAACGTTTCTGAGATAATCGCAAACAATGATTTTGAACATTTAGAAAACAGTGGTATATACTTTTTTTAATTAAAGCAATCTACGTATAGGCAGACTTATCTAGAAATCAATGTACAAAATATTTTTAGAACACAGATAACACAAAATTAAATGAATTGCACATCTCGATGGTCGCAAAACTACTTCAAAACCAAAACAACAGCTGGCTTTCCTCCTTTCCTAGTTCGAGACTGGCATTCCTCGTTTTGTTACTATTGGCAACTTTTAAATTGTTGATTTTATAATGATAGAGGCTGTTTTTTATTGTTTTATTATGTCTTTCGATAGCATTTGTGACGTGATTTTATATTCCACTGTAAACTCAATTTACCCAAAAAATGACATTCTTTATTTTCCTCTGTGGTCTTCATTTGTTAAGGGCACTCATCTCCTGCACTAAAAGTGCGACTGAAAGTAATAATAATAATATTAATCTTTATTTACCACAAGAATGCAACCTTATTACTAACCTGCAGCAATATCTTTCCGCTAACTCATGTTTTCGTGAAAAGATATTGGCCATCTGTGTCAATATCAAAATTAACCTAAGACTACCTAAACTTCCTCTCATTCTTCCTATCATAAAGTTTTCAGGTACCTTTTGTTAGTTCTCTGTTTTGTATTTTTTAACATGTTTCTCTTGACAATTTAAATGTTATAATGTGTAGTGTTTCCTAAAGTCAAGACGTTGTACGTTAATATGTGGAAACCAGTCATCGGCCTTATACGTTGCTAAACTATATTTTGTTAATTCCATTAGTCTGTAACGCTGTAGGATTTCCGAATAAAATAAAATAAAAGCAAATCCAAAAAGTAAGAATAAGCCAGAGGGAAGAAGTAAACAGGAAAAAGATGGGAAATGATTTAGGATAGTGGAAACAAAAGATGACGTTTTAACCTAGCTTTGAAAATAGCGCCTGTAAGGGATTGGAGAACGGTCAGCGATAACTCGTTCCAGAGTCTTGCAGCAGTCATCCTAAATGAATGATTGAAAATCTTCGATTAGTGTATAGGGATCGCCATCATACTGTTTTCTGCCGATCTCAGAGGAAAACCAGATGACAGCAAGCTGAACCGATCGTTAAGTCTTTAGAATACCGTATAAGACTGATTGGGCTTATGTAATTACACCTAAGACTGAAAGTGAATAGATAAAAGAGGGAGGAAATGGTTTAACTTTCCGGAAAATCCCAATTGAAAGTAACGAGATCACAATGAGATAAGGACGTCGGGAGGAGGAGATCGAAATACATATTATTATAAATACCTGGAAATCTACATGTACCCTGCATAAGCTAGGTAGTCAAATCAAATATCCTCTCCCATAAATCTAAGACGAGGATTTATAATAACATAATAAGACCAAGAGCCCTCTACGATAATGGGGCTCGAAAGGTGAAGGACATCAATCAGAGCCTAGTGTTTGAAAGAAATGTATGGCGCATCATCCTCGTTCTGTCATAATTGATGAAAATACAAGAAGTATACGGAACAGTGATAAACTCTGGGGTTTCCGAACCAGTATAAGATCGTTAGATAATGTGCTTATATACCTGGTCAACTATTGCGTGGCATAGACGTGTCGAGAGTTTGGAAATAAGGTGAAACCTACCATCATAAGGTATTCGATCTAAATGTATCATATTGGAAAACATATGCTCAAAAGTGTAGCTCATTACAGGCATACCACATAACAATGAATTTGCTATAAATACTATAGTATATATAGAATGAGCTGTGATTGCTTCTAGGTTCCAGGTGTTTTTCAAGGGCCATTAACGAGACTCACTGTTTATTTTATGAACGTTCAGTCCAGTTCAGCTAAGATTCGGCTAATGAATGGCAGCTCTTACGCATATTTTACGCAATCATTTCTTTCTTAGTCTTATACATTGAAAAAATATAGCCATTGGGTGTGGATATGTTAATTCCTAGTTAATATTTATCTCAACGCCCTGAAGACAGAAGGTTATGTTTCAATCTTTTCTATCAATGATGAGGTTCGGGTGTACGTGCTTTACACTACTTTACAACCTGCAAAGTGGAACTGTATGATCGTATCAATATGTTGTAGTAAGTGGGGCTATGCATGCGATGAAAACGAACGGTTTTATCTGGCAAATAAGGCCACGTCCTACAGAAACAGCTCTGTCAGGTGTCCTGGTTTTCGTATTATTCACGGATTTTTCTACATTATATTATATCATGAGAAGAATCCTAGGCCCGGCCTATGAAATTCAACGTGAGCAATGGCTCACATGTACCCACTACTGCCCACCCTTTGAGGGTGGATAACTGGTAACAGAAAGTAGACCGTCAAATGTGTCCAAGTATTCTTAATGACTCCATACGGCTTGGGACTGATGGCCGCGTGTGTAAACTTGATCGACCCAACTAACGGAGCAGCTCCTATCCGCGAGCCTCCTCGAAGAGGGACTACCCTGGCGATGGCGAAGTGCTATCTTGGGGAATACCTCGGGCGGAACTGGGCGGCTGAGGCACTGGTCGGTTGCTTCCGGCCATGCTGCTTAATCGGCAGAGACCCGGAGGAGTCTGATTGCGCATACTTTCTATAGAGCGGGGTTAGATATTTACCTAAAATGATCCGTTGGCCAGTGGCCACCCAATCTCGGAAGGCAAGCCGAGTAAAGGACACCTTTGATAAGCGACAAACTCGGTACGAATTGATGCTTCTAAAGGCAGGATCCGCGCAAGCGACCTCGTACCTGTAACCAGACGGATGGTCGGAGAAATTCGACCAAAATCTGAGAGTGAGGGCTTGAAAATTCCCAGTGCCTTGCGGCAAGGAGTTGTTCTCTCACGGGCCGTGGCGGAATTGGAGAAGTGGATTGTTTTTTCCACAAAGTCTGCATTAATCTCGGGGTGATATAACGATAAAGTTCGTTGAAACATCCCGGCGTGGTGAGTTCGCCCGTAGCTTTGACACTCTCCAATGCCCAAGTATTGTTCAACAGTGGAAGACCCGGCTCAGGTCGTAGTGTCACTAAGTATATAAATCTATACAGTCTATCAAGATGCTAGTACTTATTAGAAGCGGGCCTTAACTTACATATGAAGATGTCAAAGCCTTTTATGTGTGTCAAGTATTTCACTTATTTCCCATAAACGATGCGAAAAAATACAATGCAATCTTATCTTAATAGATTACAATCATCTGCAGTTTAATAGGCACGATGCAATCATGGATTTGTCTATTTACGTAAATCAACGGTTTCCAACATTTTTTTCCATTTTTCTCTACCAGTTTATTTTCTTTGGTTAGTTGTTAGGGTTTGAGTCATACTTGATTCAAACGGTGCTTTAGATTCTGCTGTACGAGTATGTTGAAGCCGCGTGACCATGTTAGTCCATATTATGCTCAACTCAAATGGCTACGACTAAATCAGCCCAATGAACTGCATATATTTTCAGTTATATGCAAACTTCTATTCACCCGCCTTCCATATTATTTGCATAGTTCCCTACATACCCTATCCTCTGCACATCAACATGATACACGGTCACAAAATAATATCACACTTACTATCCCTAGATATACTTTCCACCAAACCAATCAATCTTTTCTGGTTTTACCCGGTATTTGAATATATAATGACCTTCCAATAGAAAAAAAAGTAAGAGATCACTGGAAGGATTCAAGAAGACCTCTATGTAAATTTCGACGATTACATTTTTTGTCAAATTTTGAACCGTCGTCGTAGTGATGTTGACCAACTGATGTTAGTCAACTGAAAAAATATCATAACTAAGGGTACCTTTCTTAAATATATAGCAAATTCAGATTTGTCAAAAAAATTGAAGATGTGAGAAAAAAGTAATCTGGAAGCTATACAGGAAATTTTCATTTTAGAGTATTTTTTGAACCCATCTTTGACACTAAACAGCAGGAACAAGACGCTCAAGAAATAGTAAGGCATTTTAACAATAGTCAATACATGACTATCGCGAAATTAAATAAAAAAAAGTTTTTCTTGGAAAAAATATATATAAAAGGTGCAAGTTTTATAAATATTCACTATTAAATATTACTTATTATTGCATGTTTCTTTTAATGTTGATATTATTTACATACACTTGTATACATTAAACTCGCAGTAGGTACCATCGATTTTCTTTCTCAAATAAAACATTAGTACATTTTAAAAATAATATTTTCTACAGCACGTTTCTATTAATTTTCTCTTGCACAAATGCGCCGAGCTGTCTTCGTTCTGCGCATTTGTATGAGATGTTCTTATGAAATTTGTATGAGATTTTTTACATACATCGTCGCTTTAACGCTTGGCAATGTGCCTCTGAAACAGAATACGTACCGTATGTATCTTTAGTAGGTATTCGTCAATAGGCACATAATATGATTAAAGATCGCCGGCAATGCGTATTTCCAATTTTCTGCCGAGTCTATTCGACACAAATTAAAACTGAGAAAAATTCAATTTCCGGAGCCAAGCGCATCAGCAATAAAACTCCCATAGCAGCAAATTTCCGCTCCGAATTTTTAATTGTTATAAATGTCGAAATTTACGAGTGGCAATAAAAATGAAAATTGTTGAATCTCCGCTATATGCACGCGGACTTGGTAGTCGACGGATATAGTTCATTAACATTCTATTTGGAGCAATTATCCACAATTAGGAGACGGTGCAATGGACGCGCTCTCTATATATCTCTCTCGCTCCCTCTTGCAAGTTCAAGTAACTATTTTAAGAGCAGCATATGCGCGGAGTAAGTTGAGCGAACGCGTGCATGTTATCTGCAACAAGGGCGCATTATATTACGAGGATGTTACGCCGCTCACGACTGGCGAATATTAATTCCTACTTGAAACTTATGATACTCGCCCCGTTATTACAATATGCGATTATATGTAGAGTGCGCCGCTCTTGATTATCCGCAGGCAGTAACAATAAATAATTATATTAACTGTGTGAGAGGGCAGTCTTTGAGTTTTTCCATGACACTGACAACTATGACGGAGAGTGATGGGCACGAGACGAGACTAGTCTCGAAAATTCGAGACGAAACTGAGGCTGAGTTTTGTCTCGACACTCACGGGACGGGACGAGACTCCGATGCTCGAGACTCGAGATGAGACGAGACTCTGAAGTTAGAGACTCGAGACGAGACTAGAGTTTCGTCGACAAGACCGAGACATTTTCGCTAATCGCCTGGCCAAAATACATGTGGTTTTTAGCCTGAGTACCAAACCATACTAAATGTAAAATAGGAACAGTTTGGCGGTACCTAAGATGGCGTATTTCGCACAATAACGTATATTATTGCCGATTTTACCTAAAGCGAAAGTATTATATCTTTATGTACCGTTCTCACGATTACACCCATTAAAATATACATAATATAAAAAGATTACAGATCAGGCGAGGCGAGGCGCCTTTCCTGCCTGGGCTTAGCCATATTTTTTCGCAATTGCGAAATAGCTTTTTCGTTAAGATCAACGGTGAGGAAAGCAATTATTTCAAGCACGTGAGCAGACGCTTCAAAATCATATAACGTTATATATTCAAGACCATGTTATTACTATACCAACAGTAAATTTCAGGGTATCACTGTACATGAGGGCGTGAATTAGAGTCCGCCTATCGAGAAGCCTTTCCAAGGATTGTCATCTGCTATACATGCCATCCATAAAATTAAGTTTCTAGCCGGAGAATAGGCCGCACTCATAGCATATTATGCTCGTATTCATTTATATTGTTGACTATGTTTTTTGTTGTACCTGTCAATAATTTTTCTTTTTTTTTTTTGTATTTATGTTTGAAATGTATTTATGTTTGACTATTTTAAAATTATTACTTCAAACTTTAATTGAATTGTTAATTTTTTTTCTATTTCTGAGGATAACATATTTTTATGGTGTGCTATTAAATGAAAGTGTAAATTAAACTTTGATCTTCGTCAATTAATATTTCAGGGACTATATTATGAAATGGTCTAAAATAATATTATGGATATACACAATAACTAATAGACATTTTCCTTTATAATTATAAAAAAAAGATTTAAAATAAGCATTTATGTATGACGTTTTCCACAGTGTAATATTTTTTGGAATAAATAATTCTGACTATGATTATTAAAATAACACAGATCATTGATAGGATAACATAGGGGTGTACAATGACCTTCCGTTGCTTTCTTCGCCTTGTGAATCGACTAGCACATTTTTCTCAGGGCTGTGAACCCTCGTATTACTATACGATATTACCATACCTTATTACTATACCGCATTCTAATGACTATATCGCGACCTGAATTTATTATACTTAGGCCATACTGAAAGTCTGATAAAGTAAAACACTTATAATGTTGATATTGTATTTACTGATTTTCAAAGTATTCTTCCTGACAATTTATACACTTTTTCATATAGTGAAACCAATGAGGAAAGCAGTTGGCCCAGTCTTCTTTAGAGGCGTCCTCGATGACTTCTCGGAACGGCATCACCGACGCTTCTGGGGTCGTGAACCGTATACCTCAAAGTTTACCCCTAATTTTTGGAAACAAAATGAAATCGCATGGTGCAAGTTCCAAAATGTATAGGGATCTAACGGTACCGCGCAGCTTAAGCCAGATAGCTGCACTATGGCAACTTTGGCCGCCTCAACTAACAGTTCAGCCCCTATCAAGAGGCCTCCAAGAAGAGGTACTAACATGGAGAAGCCGAATTGCGGATCTGGGGGAATACCTCGAGCGGTCTTGGGCGTTGATGCAATGGTCGTTACTGGCCAAGGGCACCAAGGGCTAAATTTGGTAGTTAGGGAGTGAGGCCGGCCTGGTGGGTTTAGATTTGCTTACCTAGTGCCTTGCTAATAAGGCGTTAGCCTCTAACGGGCTGTGGTGGAGTTTGATACGTGGATTTGTCTTCGTCACAACTCTTTACATTTCACCTCAGGGCGATATAATGATAAAGTTCGTTGAAACGCCTCGGGGTGACGGGTTCGCCCGAGTATGGTCTTAAACTCGGCCCGGTCGTTACTGGTTATGCTGCTCAATCGACAGAGACCCGGAGGTCTGAAAGAGTAACGTTCTAAGACAGCAAGGGTATACGCCGAACTGTTGTCATCTATCCTTAGAAACAATCCGTTGGGAACCCAATCCGCGTGGCATTTTGGCCAAAGGGCATCTCGGATCCATGGTATATTCGAGTGACGAAAAGCCGCTAACAACAGGTAGAACCCGCGCAAGCGACTTCGAACCTGTAACCAGACGGAAGGATGGCTAAATCCGTCCAAATCTGGGAGTTAGGGAGTGAAGCTGAAGAAGAAATTGGCTAGATTTCCTCAGTGCCTCGCTATTAAGCGAGGAGCTGGATACGCGGATCGTATTGTCCGCAAATACTTGCACTCATCTCGGGGTGACAAAACTATAAAGTTCGTTATAAGATCGTGGGACGGCGGGTTTGCCCGTAGCATGTGATATTTATGAACTGTATGAGCGATGTGTCATCAGTTCCACGTTTGAGGTCTTCGAAAACGCCATTGTCGCCTTAGCGGAGTGGGCGGATGCATTGTCTACTCTGCTGGGAGGACGCTTTTACGAACTTTTTCTAAAACACTGGGCGAGTAAATGTTAAAGTACCAATCTGCAGTGACTATTCTTTGGTGCAATGTGCCGTCTTGCTAAAAAAGAAGCAACCATCATTTTACCAGTGCTTCGACCTTTCTTGACTATCGTCGGCAAATACTTCAAAAAGAAAGACCTACTGCAAAGATTGATTGACTCTTTCTTTTAGGATCGTAACGGTACACCCAGATTCCGTCTCCTCTTTCGATATCACATACTGCTAATGATTGCCCTCCCTCGTATTTTTTAATCATTTTACCACACCACTCTAGACGCTGTCGTTTTTTAACTTCCGTTAACTCTTGCGATATCCATGTCGAACAAAGCTTCCGAACTTTTAAGTGTATGTGCAAAATATTTTGCACCTGGCTCATGTCAATATTCAATGTTGTACGAATTTGCTAACATGTATTTTTTTAATCCGACTGAATTAGTTGTCGTACAGCAATGGTAGTTTCTGTTACCGCTGTCTCCGGCCGGCCTTCGCGTGAATCGTCTTGGAGATGAATATACGTCCATGTTTGATTTATTATACCGAAAGTACACAGAGTTACGATATGGGGCTGCATCGACGAACGCTAATTAAAGTCTTTGGCAACTTTCTGATCGACTTAACCAAAGCAAAACCGTCAAAAAATCTTACATCGAAAATATTCTCGACCTAAATCCATTGTTAGGTAAACACATTTTCGAAATGGCGCCACAAAGAAAAAACAAATGACAGACGTAAAAAATAAAATGTATTTTACAACAGCCAAAAAGTTCAAAAATAGAAATAACTTTTTAGTATCTTTAACGCAAGTGGCCAAGTTCCAGAAACTTTCAGCATGGCCCACGTACTGTACCCGTTTCTGTTTCATTCGTTTCGAGTGCACTGGTTTGGCTTCATTGCCGACCGCAGCCCCCCATGTTTTTTTACCATTTCAATCAAAAGCCAGCGCGCGGCGTCAAGGGTTCAAGTGCAAATATTGAATGTCCATACGTTGAGCACTTTTTTACCGGCGGACATATTAAATTACCACTGTCCCCCGGAGTCAAACGCAATTAATCATCTCGATGAACCCTTCCATTGACCCCAACTGCATATCATCGTGTGTAAAACATACGGGCTCTCTGCCGTATTGCACGAACTAATAAAGAACTTTAAGAGTTTTACATTTTGGGCTTACAGAAACGGGCAAGCAAGTGTATCCAAGTTATTTCCAGGAATTCCGCATTCCCATGTACTACAGTGTCCAAAAAGTATTCGAGCTATGGCTAGTTATCTTGAATATGCATACCAGTTTTTGAGCCCCTGTTATGTGATGGAACCCCATCGCGAATAGAAGCCATCAAAAGAAAATATCTTCACTGCTTAGAGCATAATGGTCGTAAACGTGATCCAGACTACTATTCTCGTTGTATTCGTCATCATCTGCCGCCGCTGGCTCTGCTAAAAAACATAACTGATATCTCACTTTTGCTACGAATTGTAAATGGCTCGACTGACTGTCCAAAATATCTTTCCGCACTTTTAACCGCGCACTTAAAAATAAGTCACATCTTCTTGTACCCAGTATAGATTTAAAACTAAATATAGACGTAATTCGTATTTTATAAGGGTATACAAAATGACTGAATTTGATATTAAACCCTTTTTCACAATATGCCATAAGGAAACAGGTTGTGGGACGATTTTGTAGTGACCAGGCTTAGTGTTCTTTTTGTTAATTCAGTTTTCAGTATATTTTACTGTACTAGTTTATTTCTGTTTCTCAATTTCGTTTTTTTCGGTGGTAACTTGTAAATGGGCTTCAAGTTTCAGTATAGTTAGGCTTCAGGTTTCAGCGATCTCGGCGTCAGCCTAGATCGCCGCGGCCCGCGGCCGTGACGCGAGCCACACGCTTCTTGCGTCATCGCATGATAACCTGATATCGACGCGACGGAAACCGAGCGGTTTTAGGTACTGGCCGAAGTTGGACAATCCCTTGGGGTTTTCCCCCTGTCAGTTATTAAATTAGATTACACGATGCCACCCCAGCCAGGAAAGACCTCCATGAGAGGTAAACTATCAAAAAGGACAATGGGCATGTTGGTATCATCACCAGTAGCGATGAGTTTATATATCAATAAAAAGATGTTTTCATGTAGATCAATGTGTAGATTGCAGCTCAAGCACAATTTGTAGATTGCAGCACAATGTGTAGTTCAACTCAAAATTCTGTTTGTTTTCGACACAAGAAGTGTTTCGATAGTATGAAACGTAATCGATGCGGCTTTCTAATTACTTTGCTAAAGCAAACCAATGAGGATGACTTATATGTCGTTGAAAGGGTATCTTAATGTTGATCAATTATTACTCTTGGCTTTACTCAAAACTCAGTCCGGTTTTCATAAAAGACGTTTTCCAGAGACAGGCAATCGGTTACATACCATACTTTCGAAAACCCTCTTTTTGAAAAACGGACAAAAGTTTCAGTTAAGCCGCAATGGTAATAATTTATATACATAAAAAGACTTTTATAACGACATATGACTTGTTAACTTTGGCAAACGGCAAGAAAGTTATCAGAGAGGCATTTGCTTACGTTCCATACTATCGGAAAACCTATTTTGTGAAAAACGGACCAATTTTTTAATTGAGCCGCTATAGTAACAATGTTTCAATGACGTATAATTCGTCAAGATTGATGGAGGGTAATAATATAGGTTATATATTTTTGCCCATTCTATGTCACAATTTGTCAGAATGCCCTGAAATAATAAACAAATTTTTTTTTTTGCTACAGCGAACTTTTATTGGTTACCTGGGCCAAACTAACATTCTTCTCTAATGGAAAAAAACTAACCTTAAATCTGCAACAGAACAGAATTAATATGGGGTATGCAATTATTTTAGTCTTCCTCGTACATGACTTAACCTCCCTTGATACACTATAATTATGTGACTTGATAGCTATACCTTCTATTATCCACATCAATGGTGCACAATGAATAGTTACATTTTATCCCGGAGCCCACGTTTGCACAACTGGTGATCGTCTACGTACAGAAGAGCAACTAATGCCTTTTAAATATATTATTTTCAACTGCAGCGTCGTCGGGTTGGGCCCCGGAGATAGTCTAACGATGGGCAGGTTAATCTTGCGAATGTAATTAGGATATAATTAGTGCCTACTTTCATAGAGCACTAGAGTTGAGTGTTATAGGGAAGTGAAAGCAATTAACGTGTTTTGGAAAAGAACTATTTTCAAATGGTTTTTTAAAATTAAAATTGGTGAAATATATTTACCGAAATTTAATATATGTAGATAATGGAACATTTTTGGTGTTACTTCTGCCTATCCAGAGAGAGGCCAAGTCTTACAATCCTGCGAGGTTTTGTTACTAAGCACGATAACTCGAGTAAACTACGTCCGACTTAAACAAATCATTTGCCAATTGATAGTTAAAATTCGAATAAAACAATGGTAAAAATCCTATAACATAATAATATAATACCTATGTAGGTACAATGAAACAGTAAATATGAATAAGCGACCTCAACTGACCTTGTTAATTCTTGAAAACTAAAAACACAATGAAAAATTACATAAAATTAGATATCTTAATAGTCAATTTCCGTTACTTTGTCAATGAAAACTTTGCAACTGAATATGAATGTCCTAATTACCATGAATTTCATAAATCAAAAGCAAAATTTGTGATTAGGTTTACTTAACACTTTCCTTTTTAATATAAACTGGTCAATTTAAAAAGACATAGGAGCGAAGCTCTTAACTAATTCAATGTTTATTTTAAATAAATTTCTTAACTGCACTGCCATCTGCCATATATCGGGGGAACAATTACTGATTATATCGGTATCTATAGTAATTTCGCTACAGTCCCCTAGAGAGCGTTAATAATAATAGCAAAAACCCAATTTAATGAGTCGTATTGGAGAAGCGGGAAAGGGTCGTGAATCGTGGTAGGGGTTGAGGTGTTAAATTGAAGGGGGCCGGGGGAGGGGTACAGGCGCTTCTGACGATCAAGCATCTCACACTTCTGATGATAAAGCGTCTCACCAAAACCGTCCCGTTACAGTCCCGTGCCAGTTCACTCTGGCCACGCGTAACCCCTGTAAAAGAACTTCGCTCCAAAAATCAACGCCTCTGAAATCATGATTTAGGTACATTTTGCGAACTTATCAGACCTTTATGCAGTCGTCGTCGGCGGCGCAGTGAACGAATATACTAAAACTTTTCCACTTCGTCGCAAAATGTATGTAAAAACGCCACCATAAAATGCCGTCTATTCAGCGTTTAAAACTTCAGCAAGTCGTGATTTTCAATTCAACAAAAGATAAGTTGACTTCCATTTGCATACAAAAGAGCGGGTAACTTTCGCTGCAAGCGCCCGCGCGCCGCACACTCATCCGGAAATTCGGCCGCCCAGCCACGACGCGTCTGCCACGTGTGTCCGCTAATACGGGAGCCCGCACCTTAACCTTCCTCAATTGGCATATGAATCAAACTAAATATTGTTCTAGGGAGCAATACTTCTAACACAAGAAACAATACTTTCCTGTTTCTGTACAACTGTTCATATATCGTTCTTCGTTCTTCACGCATCGTTAAACGCTATTCCAAGTCATTCTATACGCGGCCTTTGAGCTCTTTAATATGCTTTGAAATTAATTCAGGTTCTAGAATTATTAATTTACTACTTACCTAAGCAATAGATATATAAAAATATATAATAACAGTTATAATTTCAAATAAAAAATTCCAAATTTGATCTTACATTCTAATGAAAAAAATCTTTCAAAAAATTTGAACATGATCTTAAAAACTTGCCCGTTTAATTTAGATTACCAAATGGAATAGGTACATTACAACAAATTTTCTTGTGAAAATAAATGTTTTTTTAATTGTAACGAAACATGGTTTCATTTAGAAGAAATTCTTATTACAATTTTAACCAAGTCGTTATTTATTTATTTAGTTTATGGATAGACGATACCTTTATGAAAGGTTATAGATAGGCGAGTCTAAACATACAGGGTTTTAAAACAAACTTACTCCCCATTGTATTACCTGCGATCCCTTCGTGACGGCTACAGCGGAAAATGAAAAGAGATGGATGATGTAATAGATGGAACGAGGTAGCAGAAAATAATAAAGTATTACTACATTCGGCTTTTTGTTCTTGCATAGTAGCGATGCCGCTAACATAGGCTATGCAAGTTTAAAATTGAAAATTATCTATCCCAAATGTTACTTTCATTGTAACGCATCACGCTCGTCCCATTTCTCTTTTGGCTGATATGTTGTTTTGTTATAAACTTAGAATTGTTTTACGACTGAACGTCTTTTAGACCTGTGAAATGACGACTATTTGGAATTTTCCTAGAGCATGCGAAATCGGTGAATTGACTATTTGATTACCTGGATAGTTGATACGACATTGATATCAACTATCCAGGTGGATAGTTGATAATACGACTTGGAGTTATTTAGTATTCTGCAAACAATTTGATTTGGTTTCATGGTTTACCTATGCACAACGCCAATTGTTCGATATAACGCAAGTATTACGAAATGCATTTTATTTATGGCGAATGCAACGGCAACGATGGTAGAGCTGCTACACTTTAATGCGATAAGTATCTTGCAAGCCTGCATCCCAATTTTCGCAAATTTAATGCAGTTTGCAACAAATAATGTATAGGAAGAATCCCTACTGCTCATCGTGGAGAAGGAAGACCAAGTTATGATGACAACGAGGAAGTGTTGAATGAAATTGAGAATCAGGAGAGACCGTACATCAGTCTCGTTTGCCTCCAGTAATTATTTCTTGAGGTATTTCGTCAATTTTTAACCTGCTCCTACAGCAGGTTAAAAATTGAAAATATGTCGTCGTTTTCCTACATCCCACGTTTCCTGGAGTTCCTACCATACTTCCAGAATCACCCTAAGTGCTGCGACTCTGTTCTTGGTGGTTACATCAAAGTGATTGCATCCGAATTTACCAGTTTATGTTTTTCTGCGTTTCAATATGGTGTTAATTTCATGTCATGCTATTAATTTTTGTGGTAAAAATATTTATTACGTTATTTAATTTAGTTGGTTTTATCGCACGCTTTTTTCGTTATTCGACTGATTTCAAACATTGCACTAACCGACTCCCTCGGTAGCGCATAGCAACCAGGCGCTGATTTTTGTGAAGTTTGTTAATACTGTACCAACTGGAGATGTCACCTGTTACGAGCGAACTCGTCCACCCCGGAGCGTTTTAACGATATGTTCGTTCTATTACCCCGAGGAGAAACGCAGAGACTTTAAGTCGATGCGCCGATCGACGATGACAATAAGATCTACGTATCGAGC
>JAOPUG010000215.1:2241922-2252965 GCA_027564375.1 Micropterix facetella
TATTAAAAAAAAATCAAAATTGCAAAACAAAAATTGCTTCACATGTTTATTATACTTAAGTAATCCTACTTTAATGGTTCGTCGTCACATTTCGTTCCATCAAATACTTCTCCGAATACATATATTTTTGATAAATAGTCACTATATTCTGAGTAGGTTGGTATTTCAGTATTGTACTGCATTTAATATATGTACCTACCGTATGGACCCACCCAGATAATCTCCATCTTTTTTATCTCAATTTACGTGGGCCATGCCCATACTGAAAGTTTCTGGAACTGGCCACTTGCGTTAAAGAATTAAAAAAGTAATTCCTATTTTGAAAACAGAACTCTGGCTATAGAATACATTTTATTTTTGATGTCTGTCATTTGTTTTTTCTTTGTGGCGCCGTGCCGTCTCGAAAATTGTGTGGTTACCTAACGATGGTTTTAAGTCGAGAAATTTTCGGTGTAATATTTTTAACAATTTTCGCAGAGATTTAAGCCAACAAGAAAATTTCCAAATACTTCAATTAGCGTTTAGTGATGAAGCCCCATCTCGTAGCTCTGTGTACTTCTAGTATAATAAATTCATACGTGGATGTATTCATCTCCATCACGATTCACGCGAAGGCCGCCCGGCGACCGCGGTAACAGAAATTGACATTGATGCTGTACGACACCTAATTCAATCTAATAAACAAATTCATGTCAGCCAATTCGTACAACATTGAACATTCGCATGAGCCAAGTGCAAAATATTTTGCATCTACACATGAAAGATCGGAAGCTTTGTTCGAAATGTATACCACATGAGTGAAAGGAATATGATACAGTATATGATACGTAACAGGAGACAAAATCTGGATGTACTGTTACGAACCTTAAAGTGGGTATTTTCATGGTAAGAAACGGCGGAGTGTGTCTTTTCTTTGGAGGATATGCCGACGAGAGTCAAGAAAAGTCGAAGCACTGGTATAATAATGGTTGGTTCTTTTTTTTTTAGCAAGGCGGGATATTATAAAACAATTTCACTTAACAACCAAAGAACAGTCACTGCAGATTGATACGTTAATATTTGCTATCCCATTATTTTAGAAAAAGTTCTTAACAACCAAAGAGTATGTTCTTTGGTTGTTAAGAACTGATGAAGCATCCCACATACAGTCTGGACATTACACCCTGCGATTCGTTTGTGTTTCCAAAAATTAAGGATAAACTTCGAGGTATAGGTATGGTTCACGACCCCAGAAGCGGTGGTGATAGCATTTCTAGAAACTATTGAGGAAACCTCTAAAGAAGACTGGTCCAACTGCTTTTCCCAATGGTTTCAAAGAATGAAAAAGTGTATAAATACTATGGGAGAATACTTTGAAAAACAGTAAATAGAATAGAAACATTATTAGTAACTTTATCAGAATACAGAAACTCTCAGTATGGCCTAAGTATTGATCCTATCGAAAAGGCTTTCAGTCGACTTCTCTCTTCTGTCCATTAGCAGGTCATCGTAAAAAAAATATTTTGATGTTGGCATTATGGCCAGGAACACAGCGTAATAAATGTGCAAGTTTGCTGCTGGGATTTGTAGAAGGCATAACAACACGAATATGAAAAAAAAATCTAGACCGATTTACTCAGTCTAATATCAGGACAATCCTGCTTTTTCGGGACGTATGGCAACCCTGAGTCATATGCCGCGTCCATGTTGGCTAGAGAGGTGGAAGTTTTATTAACAATAGGATAGTTAAATATCAATTTTATTGATTTCTTATGTTTTTTACTGAATTGGTAAAGACTTTTGTAAATAAAATTTTATGTTTTTTACTGAATTGGTGAAGACTTTTGTAAATAAGATTAAATCTCGTAGTCACTGATAATAGAGAATTAATTATAATTAGTATTGGAGGACGATGAAGGCCGTTTAAATATATTTTCAAATTGTGAAAGATAACATTGCTTTTTTAATATTGACAACAATATCGTACATTTATAAAGTTCGTTAAATATGCACACCCAATCAATAACTCTAAAATAAATAAAAAAAGACGTTGTTTAAATTTTAAACAACGAAACGGAGATACAATCGAAAAGAATAAGCCTTTTAAAAAAGGAATAGGCCTTATATTGTGAGTACGACAAGAAGCAAAATCTGTCTTGAATGCCGCGTAAATTATTAACGATGATGTTCCTTCAAGCACCGCATTTGAGGGGGAACTATCGGCGATTCCGATTCAAGTCGATCCGTTCTCCCACAACTTGTGATCAAGCAGCTGTCAAGCCACGTGACAAACAATCTGAAGGCTTGTTAATACCTGCTAAAAATGCCAATGATCAGGGAGTAGTGGCGCGGCTAAGGGGGACGGGGAATCTTTGGAGATGATATTCTTTGTTTTATATTGTTTTTATTCCGCACTGTTGCATGGGACTTTCTGCATTAAACAACAGCAGATTGATTTCGAGGCGTTACTTATTAATCCCCTCTCTGAGGCAGAATTAGAGACTTTTAGTAATATAGGTTCAATACAAAATGCCGGAGATTGAGAAGGAGGAGTAATTGGAATTCCCACCATGAAACGACTGTAACGCCCCCGAGTGCTAGATTTGTTTATTAAATTAGTATTCTAGATTGGTTTATAGTCTATGCAAATAAAAGCAACCATAGAAAAAGCTACCATGCAAAAATTTTCAAGAATCACTTCTGACCGCAAACACCGGAATTAATGTCTTTTAGATTATTTTTATGAGCGCAGAATAAGAAAATCATTTGAAAAGTTGCATTAAAAATGCACATGTTTCGCTAAGTGTATATAATTTCCAGAAATATGGCGTGGAGAATTCTAGGAGCGCCATAGGCGGCACAAACTATAGCAACGTCACTGCAGTGGTGAGTGCATTCTGATATTTTAAGGTCCAATTAGCCACGAATGTTTTCAGATAAGTGCACTCAGCTCTAAACGAGCCAAATGCTCTACTTTTAGGGGGAGAAATTTGATTTGGCGAAAACAAACGTCAAACATAATGTTTCATCGGAATAATGCTCAACATGTCAATAAATAACCGCGCCGAATTCCCCTGTGGAGTACCAGGCAGCACATTTTATAAATGCCTGGCTGACGTCTAGTTCATTGTATTCTGTTAATAAACGATCGGATCTATATAGAAACGGTCTTCTGTTGATGGTTTTGGTGATAGCTCTTTGAGGTCAGTGGCTCCACCCCACGCTACAATTGCATATGTGATCAGGCTGTTCTTCGGAGTATTATGGACTATTTTCAGGGAAGTCTTAGATGAGCATCTTCGAAGCGATTTATAAATTTAGATTTGGGATCTAAGTCGCTTTGAGAGGACTTCCAGATGTTCGTATATATAATCTCCGAGATATTTGACATCTGTAGTATTATCAATATCTTTGCAACTGCAGTTCGCCTGGTAATCTGAGCAAGTATGCATTTTTACTTGGGAAGGTGGGCTTTTGTCAATAGCTAAGTTTATCAAGAAGTTAATATATTTTGTTTATTTTATATATATTAAGTGTGAGCAGATGGCTAAGTCATATCGATAGATCTCCAAGAATATTATTGAGCGCAACTTCAACTTTTTCAGGAGTCTCCCGAGCAGAGCACAACCGTATCGTCAGCGAAACTCAATATCTGACCATCGATATTCACATTGCAGAGGTCATTTATGGAGACATGTAAACGGGTAACTCTTTTTGAAATTTCTGCCAAGCTGCAGCAATAGTTGTGGAATGTCATCTCAATCGACTTTGGGTATGTACCTTTGTGGTAAGTTTGTCAAACAGTATATAGGATTCTGCTATAGAGAACGGATCAAACAAGCGTACTATTTTTAATAGTAGTCATTTATTCATGTTATACAATATGCGTCAAAATTACAAAACAAAGCAACACAATGATGATCCAAACAATACAAATTGTATACAGTTTGCAAAATCAGATTGTCTTATAGTTAACTAATTATTAATTTTGCATGAAAAATTCATCCAAATTATAATATACATTTTCCATAAAAATGTAAATAATTCGCACAATCATTAGTATCTTCAAATCGCGGAGGAGTATTCTGGCGGAGGCATCTTGTGGTACACCGGGACAACCGCAAATCCCAACCCCATAAGACAGTAGGCGCGTAGTAGTAAGGCAAGATAGTTAATTTTTTTTTGAATAGGTAGAATAACGATTGCATTAAATCTATAGCGACTTTAGTCGCAAAATCATTCGAATTAAATGCCAAAGATGTGTATTATGTGTATTAAGGTAAAAAATATCTTACCACCGAATCCCGCAATCGCTATACCGTAACGTGAACGAACACGTCTGCTTACCTAAAACAATAAGAAAATATGCCATTAAGTTTAAAACAGTGTTTTTATTGTGGGGGCCCGAGAGCAATGCAAATGAAAACATGAAAATGCTGCTGCTCTTCTATGCAGCATAGCGCATATGACGCGGATAATCCGCATCCGTGGATTGACCGCGTTTGTCAAAATATCCGCAATAGTTACTAAGGATGCCGGGCGGATATACTTAAACTATTCAAATTCTTTTAATCAATTATGTATTTAAGAAGTCAAACTAGATACGTGTATGGTGTCCAGTTGGTACGATAAAAAAAACCTTATTTATTTTCCATACAAAACAATTTTTTATAATATGTATCCAAGTATCAAAGTGTTAACATAATATTATTTCTTATCGTCGTAATATATAGTTACGATAATCACTGACTCACTGACTCCGTAACGCTGACGAGCATTTGTTCGAAATTCGAAATTCGAAAAAGGCACGAGGCACGAACGATGCCATTACATGGCGCATGATGTACGTATGATCGAAAAATATATTAGGAGTTCGAAATTGGAATAAATTTGTGGCGCAGCTTCCCAATGCTGACGTTTACCAATGCGGAAGGGGGACTAATTAATGCTCAAGCAGTCGGGATTCTTTCCGTTTCGCCTAGCAATATATGTAAAAGTATTGGCCACAAAACGAAGAATATTTCTCTTTCGTAATATGCTTCTAAATAAAAAACTAAACTTTCATATTTTGCGTTAAAATGCATTTTCTATATTCTCAATATGTTTTTCTCTTGTCAGTGTGATTTCTTTCAACGTATTACAACTAATTCCCGCATTTTAAACCCCTCAAGCCCCGGACGAAATATTTGTTTACTGACCTTAGGGCCGGGAAGAAGAATAATGAGAACTATAGTTCTCGGCGGCGGTTGAGAACACGAAGATTACTACAAACTACTTTATCGATCATGAAAAGAAGAATTGTTTTATATTCTTATTGAAATTTGAAATTTGCAATTAGAAAATTAGAATCTCATTATTCTGCATTGTTAATCAAAGTTGAGGTACAGAAAAAAACCTCTTGTTTACATTTAGGTGTTTATCGTAAAATATATAAGTCTATGCAAAAAATTGTAATTACTCTTATAATAATGAGTATATGCCTTATCAAACTCTAATACTTCGTTTCAATTATTCCCATACAAAAATACATAGATATTATTCGATGTTGAAAATCTAGCCTGACGTATCCGAAAATTTCCGACTGACAGACCGTAAATATGCGTTTAGCCATAAAGTGACATTTAGTGGCGGCGGGTATCATCCGAACGGAAATTTTCTGCTCTCTTCCCACATATCAAAAAATCATATGCTGTAAAGCGAAATAGCAACAAGAATATTGGTTAAAACTCGGCTCGAATCTTGGAATCATAGGTATAAGGTTCTGCGGGGCCGTACGCTTCTCTTAGTGTAGAACCATATATGGTTCTGCGGGACTTGAGTGGTTTACTCATTACCTGCCATTAAAAAAATATGCTGCGTCACCGACCGTTATTTTGCTTTGTCATTTTGAAGTTTCGATCAAAATCCGGCCAAGTTGTTAAAATATACACAAAATTTCCAATTTAATAGCAAACGGTTTCCATTGAAAACGGGAACGGGAGGCATGCATTTGAAATTTCCAAGCATTGCTCAAGCATCGTCTATGGAATACTCGGCTTGAGCCACTCCTTAAGCATTACTGACTCGACTATATAATGAAAATAGGTACTCGAACACTATTAATCAGGAGTCGATACCTAAGCATCGACTATAGACTAAAAGTGTTCACTCGAACGCTGTCGGTAGGACGGATAAATATTGGATATGATGGGACGGATTTATATTTTACATTTTCTCTCCACCTCTTTTTCTCTGTTATGTTCATAAATTAATGATCGATATTTATCATCATCTTTAGCGCATCCTCTGCCAGTTTCCAGAACGTACCTACTACCCGTTAACCAAAAAAAAGCACCCGATTTTTCAAAAAATATATAATTAGAGTTAAATTGCTTATTTTGCTGTGCTAAATGTAATATAATTAATATACCTACGTATATCGGCATCCTCGGATTTTATTTTTTAATATCTGCATCCGCATCCGCGATTCTGATAAATTGAACATCTGGCACAGGCCTGGTGTATGTCTCGAACAACTGCGAGTCTTCGACTTCATATAACTCAAGTAAAACCAAATCAAAGAAGATCTAATTTACCGCACGAAAACAACAAAACAAAATTGAGTTGCTTCGCTATTAAATATGTCTCCCGTTCGGCGTCGTCATTCAGTCGATCTTTAATTAAAGATTGCCATATTTTAGGTCGCCTTTGGTAAACTTTACCCGACTAGAAGTTTAATTACAGTTCTGTCGTCGCAGTATACCTACAGGGCGAGGCGAACTTTTGAATGTGATCTGAAATATACCGACCCTTAATTACGAGTACATTTTAATTGGAGTTCTCAAAGTACTATAAAACTCCTCAATGGAAATTAATCACCAAAAGCAAACTTTTCAGTATCTTTGCTGCGAAACAGACGCGCCCAAAAATTGTGGGATGAAGTCAGCCGCGCTAATTAAGCGGATAAGAATGTGGTATTTTTGGCGGGACATATTACGTAAAAAAACTGCGGAAGTTAACTTCTTGCCGCAGTGACGCAAAAACACAGACTTCGCTGCCAAGGCACGCGCCGAGTAATGGTGTTATGGTTACAAGTTTAGTAAGTCAGTCGCAAAAGTTTTTGGATTCAAAATATTACATACAGCGGGTGATCGCATTATTAGAGCCACCGTGCAATTTCAGTACTAATTTGCACTTTTTTTTTATTGTCTAACATCGAAACTTTAATTATTTCCACATATTTATGAAATGGCAATTATTTTAATAAATATGCAGAAAGTGGTCATTTTCAATAATTTGACATTCTAACATTGTATCCTTGAATTAGCGCGAGTGACATCATTATTCAACGAAATATTTCCTCCAAAATAAAGAATTAAAATTTCTTCATATAATTTTGGAAAAAAGGCATTAAATTGCGTGGTTACTACAGAAAAAAAAGTAATGGTAGGTATACAATATACAAAATATACACTAAGAAACAGTTATTTTACATTATTATTATTGCAAGAAACGTTTTTAATACGATTTGTTCTTTCCTTGACGGGAAAAAATGTAATAACTGAAAAACATTTAATATTGTAACGTCCGTGCCGTTAATTTTATCATTAATAAAATCACTTAAGGGTCCACATCAACGCGCGTAACAAATAAACCACAACCGTGTACGGAAGTCCTTTGAATATCAATTTAATTAAACCAACCAAAGACGGGCATGCAAAATAAAATCATTACCTACGACGGACAGGAAATGAATTCGAACAAAAAGATAACCGTCTCTTTCGGCGGACCGAGACCGCCGCGAGCGGGGTCGGTCTACTAATTTATTATCTATGGACAAAAGTGAACATTCAATAAATTCACATTGCCATTTTTATAATTTAAAATCTAAATGATTTTAAATTACTTTAGGTCACTTAAATAGCGACCTAAATGGAATTATTCCATGGTAATAATACTTGTCAGAGACAAAAATAAACAGAGAATAGAAACATTTAATATTGTAACGTCCGTGCCGTTAGTTTTATCATTAATAAAATCACTTAAGGGTACAAATCAACGTAACGAATAAACCACAACCTTGTACGGAAGTCCTTTGAATATCAATTTAATTAAACTAACCAAAGACAAGCACCCAAAATAAAATCATTACCTACGACAGGAAATGAATTCGAACAAAAAGATAACCGTCTCTTTCGGCGGACCGAGACCGCCGCGAGCGGCTGGACAGGCGGTCGGTCTACTAATTTATTATCCATGAACAAAAGTGAATATTCAATAAATTCACATTGCCATTTTTATAATTTAAAATCAGTTAAGTGACCTAAAAGGAATTATTGAAGGTAATAACACTTGATCTTTATAGACAAACTCTAACAACTATCTAAAAATAGCTTACTTGTTCTTTAACAGAAATACCGGAATGAAGAACCGCCCTTAAAGTTCCCGCACGGCGTTGTCCCTTACCTTACAAACACATTCAATAGTTCAATTATTTATTCTAGTCATTGTTTTGGTCATTATTCCATACAAGTTATTACATAGGTATTATACGTATATATAATTTATAACACTTTAATTTATGACATTGTTGTATCAATATCGCCAATGCAATTCTATGTTATGCATTAAAACACGGTGACGTAGATTATAGACGCCTCCTTTTATCGTAATTAGGGAAAATAGCAACAATATTCACGTCAGAGCAATATTTCCTGAAAGCTTCACCGCACTAATTAAATCTTGTCCATTCAAGCATTCCACTAAAGGTCCTAATCCAAAACAGGCTGCCGCGTCAAAGAAACCGCGTAATTTTCTCGCCAGTCAATTTAAGATTGAACAGTGAGTTCGAATGTGGTAAAACCTACCAGAAGTTATTGTAAACTTGATTGAGATGTATGGTGGTCCTAATATAGCATATTTTTGGTTTTTATTGTAAACGCACACTTCACTTGTATTGTCAATGCGGGTGAGCCAGCAGCCACTTTATTCACTAACATAAGGCATATTACATAAACACAGCCATATTTTCAGACAGTACCTGAGCATTGATGGCACACGCTTAGTCTGACATTTCACAAATCTCAGGCACTCGACCGTCGATGTAATAGTAACGAAATATGTAACATACTCGATTAGAAAACATTAGGAAGAAAACGCAGCCCGATCCACATACGTTTTCAGGGTCACCGCACAACTATATCCTCGAAGGGCGTTTAGCCAAACGTAAGATAAAAATCTTGGAATTCTTTTAACAACGATACGAAAATGACTATTGTTCGCGTTCGATCGACCTACTCGTACATTACGATTTAAATAGACGAGCTCGCCATCTATTACTGCGCAATAAAACTACATTCATACATATAAATCATAACCTTTCCGTTGTTATGAGTAAACTGACTACCAGCCGATAGTTGTATCTTGTAGCGCGAGAACCTACATTGCATTTTAACGTACTAGAAATACGCATAAATACTTTCTGAACCACTGGCAAACAAGTCATACATTTCTCCTTGCAGAGACGACATTAATAATTTAGTTTCGACGCGAGATTGTGTTCAGATCTCCTGTAATGGTAGTATCGTCATATCAATGAGTGGAGTTGTATTAGGCGTAATCGAAAACTTGACTTCTTGTCATGGCGTAGTATACAGATTCAAACGTGTAATGCAATTAGTCTAACATTTCCCGTCTCACCATTGCGACTGCTGAAAGTTTTTCTCCCAGGGGCCTTATGAGGCTGTTCAGCTCGGTTCCTAATGTCCAACTTTGTTATCATGGTCGGCCCGATTTATGGCTCAGCACCTATCTGGCAGCCTCCCCGAAGAGGGACCAACCCGGTGAACCCGCTGTACGGCTGATTTGGGGGAACACCTCGGGCGGCCCTAGACGGTTGATGTATTTACAGGTCGGTTTACCGGCCTGGGGAGTATGGAAGAGTAATGCGACCTAAGACGCGGGAGTAGATGTCGACCTGTCGTCACCTATCCTTAGAAAAGATATGTTAGTGATATTTCCAAGTGACGGAATCCCGCGTATGTTACAACAGGTAGAGGCCGCGCAAGCGACTTCGAAATCGAAACCAAACGGGTGAATGGAGAAATATGTCTGAATTTGGTAGTTAGGGAGTGAGGCTAGCCCGCTGGGTGTAGCTTTGCTTGCCCAGTGCCTCGTTAATAAGGCATTGGCATAGTTGTCTTTAACGGGCTGCGGTGGAGTTGGATACGTGGATTGTTTTCATCGCACATTTCTGCGTTTATCTCGGGGCGATATAACAATAGATTCTTGAAACGCCTCGGGGTAGCGGGTTTTTTAATCCAACCCTGTACGATACGAGTTTATGCATAATGGAGAATATGACAAGGCACCGAAGAAGGCAGGCAGTTGAAATAACACACAATGGCGAAAAAGCTATAACTCTCAGTATAATGTTTGGACTTTCTGCCATGTTCCTCTGCAATCGGTCCCACTGTGCGGCGGGCGGTTGTCATCGGCCGGTATGGTCGACGGCTAATGCACATTTCGCTCCACGATACGTTCATTACGAGCGTTGAAAAGCTCTTAATGGCTCTGAAAAATCCAGCCTCTGCTCACTGCCGCGTTAATCAACTTGATTTCACCGCAGTCGTCCAGATTAATGCCGCATTGAGGAAAGAAAACGGCTGGGCGACAAAAAAGCCCAAAATGGGAGAGGAAAGAAAATCAGTAAAATAAACGGTCCGACACTATTTGAACTTTCCCACGCCTATGGAAGTAGCGAAACTGAAAAATCTCAGGAAACAGATGCATATAATTCCACCAATGGATAAAGCAAACTGTTACCGAAACTAAAGTAACATTTAATACTTCTCAGCCCGTAGAATCATTTAAAAGGTATCCAAACTACGTTTGAATGGTATGATATCATAAACTACTCGAAAGCAATAACATATTAGGTAGAAACGGGAATTATATTTTTTTTAGTGCCCCCGCCCCCCCCCCGGGGGGGGCGGGGGGGGGGCCGGGGGGGGGGGGGGGGGGGGGGGGGGGGGGGGGTGGGGGGTGGGGCGGGGGGGGGGGGGGGGGGGGCGGGGGGGGGGGGGG
>JAOPUG010000215.1:2340411-2353680 GCA_027564375.1 Micropterix facetella
TAAAACAATTGGAAACATCGTAATGAGATATGTTTATCCATGGAGTTGTTTGTACTTAAAGCTAACATTAAAAATATAAACTGCGAAAACGAAAGGTTGTGTAACATTATGGAGAACAATAGTCTTACATATAGAAGAATGTAAAAAATCTCACATGCAATATGCCACGAGTAATTACAAAATTTATCTACATGTACAGACGTGTAAATGTACGCACATAAATACATGAAAAAGTAAATGATAAAAAATAATAAACTGAAAAACAAATGTTGCAAATACTAGGTATTATGTGCTTAGTATGCAGGTATTAATAAATACATGAAGAGTAATTTTTGAGAGTAAGAGTAATTGTAATATAATACAATTGTAATAATATAGTAATATTGTAATATAATACAATACTTTAATACAATTGCATCCAGGAATGGAATTATTAATCGCTGCTGTGATCTTTATAATAAACACCTAGGAAATGTTGATAGGATACGCGCAATTAGTATCTAAAATACTGTTACTGAATTAAAAGAATATTCTTAAAGGTATGTATATACTTAGGATACAGTACACTGCCTTAAATTTTATTTATAATAGAAATTTTATTATTTATTATTATACTTTATTTATTAGGGATACTAATTTATTAGTACATTGGCACAAACATTAGTAAACTTTGCTTCAAATAAAATAAACATAAATTTATAATACACCGTAAATTCATAATCGATTTTATATGTTAAAATATATAAAATTGTGTAATCTCGAATACTATGTCATACTGTGTTTTCTTTATAAAATAAATACCTAAATAAAGTAAGGAAATAAAAAGCTGCATTCTATACTCTTGAATGAAGTAAAAGAAGACGGAACCCAGTTATGATCTCCAGATCGCCGACAGCTTAAGGGGCAACAGTCGCATTATTCCGGAGCTTACTTTAACAACAGCGCAAATTTATGGCCGCTAGTTGTTCGATGCGAAAATATGTGGGAGTGAGAGTGAGACGGCGAAGCGAAAACAAATACAAAAAGCTACTACACAAATTTCACCGGCGCGGAACGCTGAAATAGGCCAATAAAATTTTCACATATTCGTGGAAAATATATACGAGCGTGAACGGCAATATTACAGTTAATACAGTAGGCGAGTTAATTAAATTTTGAATTTGTCACCGCAAAATTCTGTATATTTTTAATCAGTATTCATACACGTATAGCCTTGATTATCAGCAGGAAAATATCACGGGAATCAGAGCCTGGTGCGATGCGTTTACAAGGGGCTCGGGAAATAATTAGGGTGACGTAATCAATTCCTTAAATGAACTACCAAAAGAAACATATTTCTTTTCTCATATCAACATGCTTATAAACAGACAGCAACAAAATAGAAATCGACAAATGGAAAACGTAATCACTCCGACAGGACCGCGAAGTGATCGCACCTATTTTCGCACGATATTCATCTATGGAAATAAGTCGTAGTTTTCTCTCAGATAAACGCCTTCGACTTAGAGGGTACAATCGATTCTAAATCGATTCTAAATTTTGCTTGTAAACGAGACTTTCCCTATTCTCGTGCTTCGTATGAGACATATTTTTTGGAAAACTAAAAATCACGAAACTACTGTTTTCACTTATTTATTAGGCACGAGTAAACAATGGCAGATGTATAAGATTAGACGTCTGGGAAAGATAAATACCCTACCTTCAAATTCGTCTGGGAAAGATAACACCCTACCGCGAAATTCAGCAGTTTCAACAGATAGTGAGAGATTTACGCGTTTTTCATGATAAAAAGGATGGGTAATAAAGGAATAGAGGATATGTCTTGAGCTTGGGTTACCCTAGATTGTGCTACTTTGAGACCATGCAGAAAATGTACAAAAATCGACGCGTATACGAATGGTGTCCTCCTGTCAATTTATTTAATTTAAATTAGAAAAAAAATGTTTTCTTCATTTTTTACATCTAAAGAGGTGGTATGTTAAAAATATATCTCCCGTGAATGCAAGCAGACTTAATAAACTAGCGTTCATTGTTTTTTTTTTTTTTCAAAACATTCAGTGGCTGTTTTGAAATTTAGCCGTAAACTTAGTGCTTTCCGGCAGAAGAACTAGCGCAATATTGAAGGTTTATAGTATGTCTAAATTAGGATGTAAACGAAAAACATACCTACAGAAAAAGAGGACTGCATTAGCATGTTTGTTTTTTCCATCATAAAATATTCAGTGGTCGTGTCTTCCACTTTTCGATTTTTTTTGCAAGAGATGAGTATGTAATAGTTTGCTTTGCGAAAAAAAACATTCAAAATGTAATCCTTGCGAAATGAAGACGAAAGCATGGATCATAATTTTACCGAAGAATGTCCGACAGTGTAATTTTTTTATAACACAGGATCGTCATAAGTTTGGCGACTGTCTGGCGCATCGGGCGCTCATAGACACTACGGGTTAATGCTAAATGTAATTGTAAATGCTAAATGTAAAATGCTAAATGTAGGCAAATGAATTTTCTTGAGAAACGATCGTAAAAAAGACCAATTACAGTGAGTTTTAAAAAATACTGTTAATCGATTAGTATCGTCCTTTCCATCTTTCCTTTCTTCCATCTTTCCACATTATCGGCCTTTCCACCTTTCCTTTGTATATTCTCTGTTCAATCCCCGCGAAGCCCGCTTTTAAAAAACTTATTTTATATTATATGCTGGAGCGGCACGTGAGTCTTTTGTAGACCGCGTGCTGTGCGACAGTAATATTACACTCCCTTAAATATACACCTCTCCCTAAACGTAAAAGAATATTTCTCGCACCCTCCATATTGCGTATATTATTAAGTCTACCCGACTTACCCCTCATTTTTTGATGTCACGTGATTATAACGTAAAATATTTTTTTTTATTCACCCCCCCCCCCCCATATAGTTTATATGTTTTTTTTAATCATATTATTTGCCTACTCTACTTAATCTGTATTTATATGTCACATAATTATATTAGAAAATATGTTTCTTTATTCACCCCACCCCTAACCTTATCTTATTTTTTTACCATATTTTAACTAACTCCCATGTACTTAAATTAATCGCTTTAAATAGTAAATAAGTTGATGAATTCCGCTATTATGTAATGTAGAAATATCATCCCCTCCCTGGTGTTGGTGTCTGAAGGAGGAGGGGTGCGGCAGAGAGGGCAATGAATGGGTCGTGGAGAGGTCACCGCATTTGAATATTAAATAGACCGAGTCAGCTTAATGCGCAACAAGCGACAGTACAAGTCGGCACTTTCGGTTGCTGCCGCCCAGTGCTTCATGCCCGTGCCATTAAGGTAGTTTCGTAGTCATTCTTTGATAGATAAGCTACATACATAGAAAACTCTGTATTGTGCATAATTTTAATATTATGAACAAGGGCCGACTTACCAAGCTGTTTGCAAGCTGGCACTAGAATAAGGGACATATTCTTCGAAATTCAGTTTTCATAGAGCGTTTCGACGAAGAAGAGCGTGGCTTTTGTGTACAGGAGTTTTACCAAAGTAATATTGCGCGACATAAATAATTGTCTAAGGTAAAACTAGTTTCCCCAAATATTTCTACCCATTTGGGTTTTTGCAAGTAATGTGACGATAATAAATTGGTTGTATGCATGATGAAAGCACTGATTTATTCTCATTTATCTCTATGTACAAGCGAAGATATTGGACAGAGGGGCAAAATGTATGTGCTTCTAGATACATCACGAGAAAACCAAAAACACGAGTAAACCCAGATCAACCTCTTATTGTTGAATATATTGACATATTCTATTAAGATACGAAAAATATATTAAGATACCTTTAACTCTATTAAGATATTACCATGATTCGGCCCATTAATTAATACCGACGCAAGTGAAGAAGTGGAAATATATTGAATGGATGCAGCACACTGTGTTACTTCAGACTCCAGTCTCAAACTAAATCCCGTCTGATATCCCGGAGAACAAAGGCAACATTCTCTGGACGATATTCATCGGACCAATCACGCACCATAGACACCCATACATTTATGTACAACATCCTTATTGATAGTTTCGTCTGGGCGTGCTATGGTGACTGCTTTGTGACGTCATAAGAATATTAAGAACGTAAGAAGATAAAAATATCAACAACAGGTCAACATGTAAACTGTGAAACCTGGTGATATCTTCCACCGCTACCAATCCTTCCAAGGACATCCGCCTTCATTGAATCAACCAGCCAACTAAGATGATCATCTTTGACCACTCTCACCAACGATGCTAAAATTACTATATTGATCGATCGATATTATTCGACTATTCAATCGATCGATATTACGTTTTAAATAGACAAGTTTGCCATTTATTAACGCACGAACAAACTATACTCATACATAGAAGTCGTAACTTTGTCGTTGTTATGAGTAAGCTGACCCACCAGCCGTCAGTTGTTTCTTGTAGCGCGAGAACCTAATCTTTGTATATTAAAGTATTGGACATACGGCTAGAGCTGGCAAATGCAGTACGATACAGTTAGTCTGGCGTTTTCCATTTCACCATTGCGGCTGCTTGAAGTTTTCCTCTCATTGCAGGACAAGGTGGAATTAAAGCGAATTCTTTACGAAACTCAAGACTCACAATGAATTGCAGTGATAATTATGATGATGATGACACGTAAATATAGCTATATGGGTACATGAATTAATGCATTGCAAGCCATGCATATGAATTCGATATCTCTCTGTGCCTACGGTTTCTCATAACAAAAGTATGTATTATCATTATTTTTGGATAAACCCTCCTTCGCGTTTCTTTCATACACGTATGGCGGTTTTCCAACATCGTATACTCGCGTGGCTCGAGTCGGAATGAACTAGCACGTACATAATTAATCGCGCACGATCGCAGCGATAACTTTACATTTCACCCTGATCCTTCTTTCGCGAGATGGGCTGCGTACCACACAACCCAATTTCTTGCCTAATTTGAAGAGGCCGACTCCATGAGTTGCGATCCATTTGCTACAAGTCTACTTATTAAACCAAGTTAGCGGAGGCTCTGAGTGTGAAGGCATGTACAAGTTAAGGCTTAGTGACAGGGAAAAGACACTTCTCGTGCATTTCATATTAACATTCTTACATATGATTCTGCTATAAATTATATATAGTAGAGCAGCCCAAACATCCAAGGTACAGGTTATGTCCGTCGACCAAAACTGCGTGGTTAAAGATCTTATGCAGTTGGAGTGGACAACTAGAAAAATATCAGTGGTATAGAAGAAGAAGAAGATTATTGACGGTCACACAAGAGTTGCATCGCTACAGATGTGAAATCGGAGACTATCGCGGTTGTTTAACATTATAAATAAGATTAAACGAATTTACCGCGTGAAGTTTTTAGCACCCGTCGTTTCGGCGATGTTATAACCGCCATTGTCCAGGGTAGATATACTAAAGTCCTATCAATCGTCATCCGTTGTTCTGCGGGTAGGCAAACTGCTGCTGTGACTACGTAGATTATAATGGCAGTAGGGCGGCGAGTTCGGCGCGGGCGAATTTTGAAAAGTGGATTTGGATGTCAAGGTTCCTTTTATGGATGTCAAAATGACGAGGAGGTGACAATACTCTCGGATATAGAGTGTATCGGAAGCCCACACGTACGGATAGATATTTGCATGTCAGGTCACACCATCATCCTCACACCAGCATCTACGTTTAGTGTAAACCTGGCTCGTGAATCGAGCGCGCGATCTACGAGACGCAGAGCATTTTCCACCGGAGATGGAACATATTAATGATGTCCTTACGAAAAATGGTAACGGAAAACATCATGAGACAAGCAAACGATCCAGTACAGACGAAACACAGAAACCAAGCAGATCACGAGCGTTCTTACCACAAATTTGATATAAAAATGATCTTCAAACTGACCCAAAATATATGGCGATCTCTGATCCATGTAAAGGATGAAATACCACTGAAAACTCCGGGTGTGTATAAAATCAACTGCAGCTGGTTAGCCTACGTAGGACAAATGAAACGGCCCATAGGCACTCGACTGATGGAACACATCAAAGCTGTTAAAAACGTTCAGGAAAAGAAAAAAAATGGCGATCTGCCAACACATATTGGATAGCGGAACTAACCACTGGGTGCAGTTCCAAAATCCCATTGTGCTATCCAAAGAACACTTTTACTTTCCGAGCAGGATCCGGAAAGCTATTTAAATAAGAATAACCCCGAACTTCAATAGAGACGACGGTTACAAACTCTCTACTACGTGGAATCCTCTTCTTAAATATTCTCAATGCCCATGACAAGCGCAAGGACGTAACACAAGAGTGTAGTGTGCACGGCGGATTTTCAAAATTTGCTGAACCGCCGCTCCACCATCGTTATAATCCACGTAATAACAGCAGCAGTTTATCGCCTACCTGCAGAACAAAGGATGACGATGGACAACACTTTACCCTAGACAATAGCGTTTGCAACATCGTCGAAAGTCGGGTGCTAAAAACTTCACGCGGCAAATTCGTTTTATGTTATTTATAAAAATCGCTACAAATGAGGATGAGTTCATAGGGAATCTTAAAGATGTCGCACAGGCTAGTTTGGATGTGATAATCCTGAAGGTTGCCTTTCCAGATCTGTTTATTAAGGCTTTCCGGATTTCCTTCCCCTTTCTCTGTGCTGTAGCACAGATATCCGATTACTACTGAAATGTCGTATTTGTAAATTTCTTATCGTGATTCCATTCTACCCGGAAATAGCTCACCCCGCGGAAATACGTAAATTTATATAAATAATCGACCTGTTACGTAACACTACTAAAATATGGATATATACAACCCGACAGTTGTTTGTCCCTATTTCAGGGTTCAACGATACTGGCTTCCCGGAAATACAAACTCCCGGAGGCGGCCAGACGCGGAGTGGTTGGAGTTTCACCCCCATACCCCCCCCCCCATTCACCATCTAATGGGGGGGGGGGTGTAGTACGGTGTACTTTTGTGATTAAACCGACGAGATACAACGTGAACCGGCGAATCTCTAACACGCTCGCTGAAGAAAACATGCGGGTTTAGGGTTTTCGACGAGGTTAGTATAATTAGGACTTTAGTTTTGTAGCAGCGGAAGCTCGAAACGGTTCATGTTCATAGTGTAAACTATATTAACTAATCAAAAACACAATTTCGCGTTGAGGTGTTAGGAAGACGATCGATGAAGTTTAAAACCTAAAGAGGATAGGCGAGATAGCACCGGGATAAGGCTACAATTTGTTATGTACACGAAAAAATGGTATGACAAAATAATAGTTATATTGTCAGAAAAGAAATCCACAAAAAAATTTTTTTTTGCTATGTCGTTTTTGAGCTATACGCAAAAGTTAAAAGAAATAATGCTATCTTTCTGTCGCCTAACAGTTGCACTACATGGAATAATTCTTCTTTATTTCGTTTTAATTTAATGTTCATTTCTTGATTTATTTTTAGGTATAACAATGTTTGGCAATTTTATTACGCGCGATCGTTCAGATCACTAAGTGGCTCCTCGAGTGTCCAAATTTTTTTTTGTTGTGATTTTTTTTACTTTTACTTTCAAAAGTCAATTACTCATTACTTTCAAAAAGTCAATGTAAGAACCTTTTATCTCAAATCAGATGTAAAGTATGCTCACCTTTCCTGCTACACTCCTTTTCCTTTGTCTTAGTCATGTTGCTGCTTTTTGTATAAAAAAATATTTGCAATTTTGTACTAAGTAATAAGTTAAATTTTAAACTGTTTATTATAGGTTTGCATATTACTTAAGCTAGTATTATATTATCATGCGCCAAGATTTGTAATTCATATTTTATTAGTTGCCTGTAAGATATTGTTAGTATGCAATAAATAAGTCAGCCGTTTGTACATTTTATGTTTGTGCAATGCAATGAACATGTACATACATACTAGACTGGACATAATAATGATTAAGTCGTATGATTAATCATTATTATGGTCGTATTACCTTGAATTGCTTTTTGGAGGTATGGGTATGGAATCTTTGAGGTTCTTGGGAGGTTTTAATGATGTATGGGTCCAGAAATTATACTCGAAATACTATCTCTATCATCTTTGTTTCTGCCAGGACTTAATAATACCCTATAAATTATTAATGGGATAAATTTCAGGATAAGTCCCGTGATTTGCCTCTGGAGTCATATATGTTTTGAAGTAATTCTTCATTATCTTGGACTTATGTCAGGGGCTAAATCTTGCTGAAAGATAACTACCTATACCAGTTGGATCGGTTTTATATTCGTACTAAATTTAGTCAAGAAATATTTCCGAAAGATAACTACTTATACCATTTAGATCGGTTTTTCAAGTTGCCATGACATTTTTGCTCAAATTTTATTAGTATTTGGACTCGCGCAATGAAATTACAAGTATTGAATGACTCATGTCATGCAAAGAGAAATAGGTACGAAGAGTATATTCGTACAAAATTTAGTAAAGCGTATCTTTCGGAAAAATTTATCCCGATCGAATAGTCTCTAAGGCAATGAAGAATCGCTTCCAAAATAAATGTCTCGTGTGTTTCAAATAGCAAGGAAACTCACAGGACCTTAATTGACCTATTGACAATAGAAAGGCTATTTATTGTAAGCCCCGACTTTGATAAGCTAAAATTAACACGACAGAGGCAATATCTCAGGTAAGATACCTAGAGCCATAAGTCATTGAAAATAGCAAGAATCCCTCTAACAAATCATTGACGGCAAATGAGAACATCATCGTTATTAAAATGATCAATAATATTATATCTATTTTAGTTCATGTATAAGGTTCAATAGCCAATAAATACATTTTTGAGAATTATTATAAGTGTTCGCATTAATTCGTACACATTTGTAGCCAGTCGTTCCTGAAAAGCAGCGCTATCTATTGAATATGCGCGGAACTACGGGGGAGAAACATGGTTTGTGTCCGGGATACGGGCTGATGTCAGAGTGTATACAATTAGCACGCTCTCTAGTATCCCAATGGACAACTAGTTGGTACTGAAAGACACTGAAGTACAGTCGGCAAATATAAATTTGCTTTGCTTGAAATAGAAAACTTAATAATAATATTGTGATGGTTTTTGGAGCGAATTCAATACCGAAGGAAACCCGAAATGAAATTGCTTTCACAAAATCACTAACACCTCATCGTCTCTTTATCCTTCCCTGGGCAAAATAGTAAACAATGGTATATTGTAAATGTAATATTAAAGTATTAGCATATATTTGTATTAGTTTACTTAAAATTTAACTTTATTGCGTATATATCTGATGTAGGATAACACTCAAAAAATAGGTTAACTAATATTATATGAAATTAGGTTAGGTATATTAACTTGTTAGCATATATTTCTATTAGTTGATTTTAAATTTAACTTTGCTACATCTATGTGTGCTGAATGATTAAAACCAAAAATTAGGTTATCTGATATTATAAAAAAAATAGGTTAGGTATATTGTAAGGTTAACATTAACTTATTAACATATATTTGTATTAGTTATGTTAAATTTATCTTTACTATGTCTATGTGTGCTGTACGATGACAATACAACTTAGGTTATCAAATGGTTGACTGTACGATATCGCTATAGAGACAAGTCAAACATTTGTGCTTTTTTTATTTTTTTATCAAAAACGTGTGTAATGTTCAACTGTAATATTATTTTTAGCACAATAAAGTTATTTTATTCTATTATATTCTACAAAGGCTATTTATTTCCCGGCTTCGAAAAGCTAATATGAAGAGGACAGAGGCCGTCTTTCAGGTAAAATATCTAGACATGAAAGGAAACTCGAAATTAAAATACATATATATACGTAACAAACATTTTTAAAAAAAATCCTAACAATTTTCTGTAATGAAATTTTAGCCCAGCTAAGTTATTATAAGTACAAGCACATCACAACTAGGCATTGTACATTCTAAGCATATTGTGATCTTATCAAGGTTTTGTATTATGTGCTTTTGTATTATGTGGGTTTTGTATTTATTTCTTATTATACAATTTACAATATTTAAAGCCAAAAGCAAAAAAAATATATAAGTTTTTATCCTGTATTTCAGATAGAATTGCTCTATGCTAAAATATTTGGTGTATCTCAATTCCTTTTTTTGAATATTGTATAATATATCTAACGCGTTAGAAATAAACAACCTTTGTCTGAGAAAAGAAGGCTCGGATCAATCAAATAAAAAATATTTATTCCATGAATAACAATAACAATACAAAACGTTAATATAATTTAGCCCAAAAGAGTTGCCCCCTTTTCTAAGGCAAATTTTAAATAATATATAATTTTTTTTCAACAAAAAAAGTACACAAACATGTTTTTATTTATACATATTTAATATCCATGTATAGGTAGTAACATTATCACGTATATATTTTAGATATGTAATACAATAAATGAAAATATATGACAAAAATAGTAAATAACAATAACATCTATTATTATGTGAGAATTGCCGAAAAACGAAAAAATATTTTTTAGAATAATAATTGTTATTTTATACTATTGGGTATATATAACCTAAAGCGCAAAAATAAGCACTTAATCAAAAAAATAGATTTTGAACGGTTGCTTTATCGCGAAGTTATCAGAAAAGTAAGATAAAATGTTAATGTCTTCCGCAGACTTTCATGTTTTTCGGATTGTAACTGAAAAACGTTGCGATTAAACATGCGAGCAGTTTACGATTTGTCATCATGGGAATCCGACAAGACGTGCTAATTTTCGAACATTTGACAAACAAAAGAAGAAGAATAAATATGTAGGTGGATGAGATGGAGAGATCAGCTTTATAAATTTTGAGTTACCTTTTCGTCTGTCCATGGTCCCACATCTCGTTAACCATTAGAGCGTCCAGTTCTATCCCATTCGGGCAAAAGCGACCGATAATCAACAGACAGAACACGGAAGAAAATATAACCTCCAAAAAGGCGCAATGCAGTGTTAAGCAATTTTTTTTATTATAAAAATCGCGAAACTTCACTTCGGCTTTTCATTTGAGGTGATTTGCCAAATCATAGTAGATTATTTAAGTAAAAGCTATTCTACAGGGTGCGAGAGATTACTTGAACTGATTTGAGCTTAAAAGTCAGTTCATTAATTTGTTTTTATGTTTCTGAATGTATTCCGCTCTAATATAAAAAAAATGACCATGGGTTTAAATTTAACAGTGTGGTTTCCTTATATCTACGCGGAAATTTGGTTTCTGCTGTTGTTCTCCAACTTCAGCATTTTAGTGTCAACAAAATGTTTGCGTATCAAACCATTAATTGGTATAGTTTTAATGGTAGCATTGCAAAACTCATATACAATGGCGGCCCTAAACGAACAGTACGAACTTTTCAGCAAAGCCCGAGAAAATTAACAAAAGATTTGAAAGTGTCGGGCTCGATTGTCCCCGTCAAATATTGAAAAATGAACTTCACTTTAAGCCTCGCGAGATAAAATAAGTGCAAAAAACTAGGTATAGTTGGATACAGCCCAAACACTGAAATGCTTGCATACGAGTAAGGCTTTGCCATCATCGTCTATTCGGATGAAAAAAAAATCACCGTCGAGCAGTATCTAAACCAGCAAAATGGCTGCGTTTGGTTGTAAGATATGAAGTCAGTCTCTGAGTGATGGAGTCAGACGAAAAACTCATATTCACCAGACGCCAATCCGCCGTATTTTCCATTTGGAGAATTTTGGAGGCTGGGGTGTCCTCTAAACAACCATATTTAGATGCGTTCAAAGCATGGCGTCATCGCAGAGAATAGCAGGCAGCGAATCCCGCAGACCCACATTCTTGCATCTGATGCGTTCATCGGCAGACTCAACGCTATCACCAAGGAAGGCCAAAGGTAGTTATATCGAACGATGAGTTTAGTGAGCCAGTTAAGTTTTTATAAATAATTAGAGTACCCGGCATGCGTTGCGATGCCACCGGTAGGTATCGAGTATCTGTTTATGATTGCTTCCCTAGCGGTGTACCTTTGTGGTGCGTTAGGTATTTAGTGCTTGTTTATGATTGCTTCCAAGCGGCGTTCCTTTGTGGCGCGTTAGGTTTTGAGTTGAGCGGCTTCCTTTGTGGTGCGTTAGGTATCGAATTATGTGGTTCGCCACACCGCCCCCCATATTTGAGACGAAAAGTCGCTCTGGTCAGGTACTGGAGTTGTGCGACGCAACTGAAGCAGTCAAGGTCACTGCAATTCTGTTGTGTCAGCAACACCCGGAGGTTTCACCTGCGCCAATTGCACTTCCCGTACATTATTCCCGTGGGCAAAATCTAAATTCCCATGAAAAATATTTGTCAATAAATGTGCTATCTAATGCAAACAGAATTTTTCAAATCGGACTGATATTCATGTCTAATAAAATCAGCCGTTTTGTAAACGGGCCTGAAATGTCGTAATTTAAAATCGAATTGTATTCATTATAGAGTTATTATTTTCTTCACTGTGCGCACACCATCGATTCGCCGAAATTGTTCTGCCGCTTTAAAAAGTGAGTGTGGTTATGTCAACGTCGGCTTGCATGGTACGATAAGGTTGTAACATGTGGCGGTAGGCAATTTGGCGAGGCGGCCGCCGTGCGGGTGTTGATATCGATTGCGAACGGCGTGCCAGGGTCAATTTCAAGAAAAAAAGAAGATGGGTCCTTCCATACAAAACGAAAGATTCTTGAGGAAGTTAGTTGGGCACACTTTGGTCAGTTTTTTTACCATGCGCGAAAGAGATACACTTATACATTCAATACAACTGCAATAAGTAGTGATAGACGTGTTTCGTCTTGTGAAAACACAAATCGAAAGTTTTGCACCTCGTCAGACACATCGTGTTATATATATATTAAAACAAATGTAATTCCCCTTATTTCCACAAGCATTGCATAACGTTTAAAGTATTTTTTAAAAAAACCAACTCGCGCGCCCGTGCCGGCTATCAACGGAACACGCTCGAAAATATCACTCATTGCTTAGTTTGTGCAATGCAAAGCGCAAAACGTCCCTCTCAATATAAAATTGTTTATACATGTTTTAGAGCGCCAAACACCGCCAACGATGCAAAAAGAACGCAGGAGGAAAAAAGAGTGGATATCCAGAAGAACTACTTATATAGTTATATAGAAGAAGACTAGTTATATAGTTACGCTCATCACTGATTCGCTGACTGATTCCGTAACGCTGTAGACGCTGTGTAGTGACGGGAGTGGTGGCGGAAGGGGTGGTGGGATGGAGAAGTGGAGGG
>JAOPUG010000215.1:2404926-2415646 GCA_027564375.1 Micropterix facetella
TTGATTTGTCGCTCTTCAAGAACTTCAAACTCGGGGAATAGACTTTTGGGCCGGTGATTATGCATTTATTTATAGATTCAAAGGTCAGTTATTTTGTAATTGACCTAACTTATAATAACGTGGCGTTTCTCAGCCCAAAATAACAACTTTTTGTATTGACAGTAATTATTATATTTTTTTTTTTCAAAATTGTTAGTTTTAATATAATTTCGTTTAGTTTAACTAGTCCTGATTTAAAGCAGAGTTACCCAAACTTTTTTGCCTCATGGACCGCTTACCGGTATTTTTTGTTTTCCTTAGACCCCTGGCTGCCTTACATTCAATTTTAAAACTTTTCAACTTCAAATGTATTTTTGACAGCTGTCACAGTGCTGCTAACTTTGCTAGTGTACAATTGAAGATTTGCAATTTTGATTCAAATCTCTATTGAAATGTACTTAAATTTTGCATGGCAAATGTTCATTTCTAAGCAACTATGACCTTAGAAATACGGAGCATTTGAGGTAACACATAACTGCACAAGTAAACCCCATCTCGCTTGCTCATTCATGTGATCCATCCATCCTTCTCGCAGACACCTGTTGAAGCGGTGCTGCGTATTTATGTACATATTTCGCATGCACTTTTCTTCGTTAATCATGTGAGTAGGCCTCTTCAATCAACTAGTGACGAAATTTGTTAAATTGATTTCTTTCCACTATACTTGTAAGACGCGCCTTTGTTTATTTAATCTTAAAATAAGTTTATATACGATTAAAATACTATGCTCTACACACCATTCGTTTTAGGTATAATAAGACATTTACAGAATGTCTAAATGGTTATAATGACTTACCGAAATATGGTCCGTACTATATATATTGTGCACATTCAAATATTTTTTCTGCTTAGATGGACGCCCTGCAAATCGAAATCGACCACTTTGGGAATCACTGATTTACAGCATTCATATTCCTGCGCTGATATTCCGATATTTGCTCTCCGATAATTCTGTCGCAGCTAAATTTATAAATGAAATATATATGTTTACATGTTGTCCTCATCATTTATTGCGTTCTGCTAATTGCTTTCAGTATGAATAACGAGCTGCGCCACTGAAAAATAATCCCTTCCAGGCCGAGTGAACTGGGCGGAATTCGCCCATCGATAATTGTCTAGATGGCGCATGCAGATTCGCCAGAAGGGAGGCGAAATTGGATGGGAAAGATGGGAAATTAAATTGGAGCAGATATTCCGAACACAAGGGCTGTACAGAAGTCTGAATCGAAAAGGTAAAACACAACATTTCAACATGATTGATTGATTTTCTTTTATTACACATATAACGCATCATGTCGATTATTATTGAAGGCTGCCAAAAACTTCTAGAAAGTTGACTTAGATTAAATATATACAATGGGCCTTATTCTTCAACCACGCCTGCTTATACGCGTACGTCTGCTTATACGCGTATGGCTGCCTATACATACACTGCTGTGCTATCAAAAAACTCATTCTACTTCTGATTCCTCAAAACCACTGCCGCGGACATTACGGCCGCCGAACCGTTACGTTTCACATACGTGTCATAATACCAATACGAGAGAAAGAAAATACGCTTACGTCTGCATTTTCACGTATCATACGCGAAAAAGCAGGCGTATGTGCCTAGAGAATAGGCCTGATTGTGTCCTTTATGTCGTGGAGAATATTTGCAGTCACTTCCGCACCAAGATTTTGCTCTCCCACGCCATATGGAACAAATTGAAATATGGGGACCGGGAAGCCCGGCCAAACTAAAGGACATGGCCCATAAATACGTATCGTATGGCGACCCTAACTAAAGCTGAACCTGGATGCGTCGCCATAACGCCCGTCTCTCCGTGGAAGACCTCGATAAATATTTTTAATTAGCCATATTGTGGCTTTACTCAATGCTAACACAGCATGCGCATGCGCCTTGATAAGGTCGGAGGAATGCTCCAGAGAGCGCTGTAATGGTTTGGTATGTCGATTGAGCGCCAAAGCGGACTCCATATTAATCGCCGACCCGTTGCTGAGTGAGTCGTTAGAGGCTACTCGCACTGATTAAGTCTTAATTAAGATGCTATCGTTACCTTCGATAGACCAAACACGGAAATTATCGTATTATACGTTTGACACTTATTCCATAACTAATGACACTCAGTCGACTGCTACTAATAAAATGTCGCTATAAAACTAGATTCTAAAATTTAAGAAACTGCCACTTTTTCAAGGATCTTGCGTCATTTTTTCCCTAAGATATTTACAGCTATTGATATTATTTCAATTATAATGTTTTCCTTAATAATTTTAAGTACTACTTATATTATTATTGTGCATCCACCTTTTGCTTTAATTAATGCATATAGTTTCAATGTTTTTCCTATGTATTTATTTTTATTTTACACAACAGCGTTACGAACATGTAAAACAAATAGGATAGTAAATAAGTTCGAAATACTTTTTTTATTATTTTTATTTAAGTGGCGCTGTTCCAAGGTTTACTGAGCCTTGTATCGCTGCGACCATTTCTGGAATATTGTGATATCCACCTACTATAGTTCCATGCTCAGCTTCGCGTCGTTTAAGAACCGCAATAAGCTCTTGGCGCTGGATTGTTTTACCTCTTCAGCTTGGGGGTAGTAGTTACCCAGGTGGGTGTTTCTTTTACGCATTAGTGGGCCACATTTGCACATGAGGTGCAGGGCAGGTTTGTTTGCAGTTTGGCAGAATCTGCACGCTCTAGCGTCCCGGAGCTTGAGGTTGAAAATATGTCTGTTCAGTCCACAATGCCCCGTGAGCGCCCGCCCTCACCAGCATGCGTAAATTTTTCATGAGCAGTCTTATGGTCGTAAGCTTTGATTAGCACTTTAGAGTAATTCAAGTCTGTCGTTTCCAGTTATGAAAGGATTTTTGTAAACATAGGGGTTTTGAGCATTAGGTTTGCCAGGCTTTTTGGTTCGTCACAGCATTGTTCAGAACCGTATAACATACCCTCTTTGAAATATTTTTACGCTTATATTGGAATTGTTTGGTCTATTTACTATTACTACAATCAAATTTATTTATTTATGAAAAATTATTTTACATCCCATTGTTTATTTTATTACAACTAACTAGGCTGATGTCCATACTAAGGTAGAACAATACCGATGTGAACGAGTAGGAACGTAATAGAAAAAAAATGCGCGCACTATAATGGTCTTGTCCTCAAATGGATAACTACACTATCCATATAAATATTATTGAACTTATCTGGTTGCACGTCATATTATTTTTCATATTACCATTTAACCTGTGTACATGTACCTACACGTGTACTTACAGCGCTCACTAAAAGGTTGCGCTGATTCAAGTCTTTTTCGACGCTGAGGCTAAAAGATCCTCTTCTAACTGAGCTCTTATAGCTCTAATACTCATTTTTTGTGATATTTTTAAAGCAGAAAATATTCATACTTGGAGAATACCCGTCATCAAAATATTCATACGTTGGGGAAGTCGGGGAAGAAGCACAAATTTTAACGACGAATGAGACTTATCGAAAAGCATCAGATTGACTTCCGCGACGAACGACCGAAGGTTAGGTTCTTGATAAACTAATCAAGAAAATCGATCGCTTGATTGAAGAATGACTCAATTCTTTACAAAAGCCGTGCGCGCCTCTCTGCCACGAAAAATACCAATTGCCGTCTTAAACCGACACGCCCGCCGATACATCTCCGCTGTAGGATTTTCAGCTAATCTTCTTCTTTCAGTGGCTTCTCCCTCCAGTCGATGCAAACTAATTTCATTACTTAAACCTTTTTTCATCCCCCTACAACGATTTCAATAAAATGAAGGGACCTGATAATTCACAGTTAGTTTCGAAATATTGGACTATCATTCTATATATAAATAATAAGTTAGCTGGTAATATGTCACAATATTTGAAAATTCCTATTTCGTAGTGTCTGAATTTTAGTCTAATATTATTTGGAACTATCACTTTTATTATTCGGTACTTGTAGGGATTTGAACGAGCTATGCAAGATTTAAAAGTGTTACTGTATGTTGTCATTCCGTAAACGATAATGGATTCGACTAGGGCAAAATACAGCATTATCAACTGGTTGTATTTGAGAATGTGTTTTAGGTGTTACATTTTTTATAATTATTTGCCAAAGTCATTAACGACCTGCCTCACACACATTACACATTAACCACATAACGACCTTACACATTAAAGACCTGCCTTACAAGGTACAAAACATATCAGATATAGTTCATTTGTAGACGACGACCTCTAATATTTAAAATTGCTCGTCAAAATAAAAATTAACACGAACAAAAACAGCCCTGTCTCTGGTATTAAATTGAATTACAGTTTACAGCCAAGTACTAAATTCTAAGAAAATAAAATATACAAAATTTACACTTCCAAATGTTAAAACAGATTGATACAAATTGTCTTGAACCTGTAGATGAAACATTTTTTGGAGGATAACCGTATACGATAAATTGCAAGTAGTGCCCGCAAATATCAGGGATGGATGACATATTTAGATCTGCAGCTTTTGCTGTTGGGACAATCAGGCAGCTGTCTAACGTGGAAACATGGTCTACTTCAGCTATTTCCATAGCATTATGACATATGGCATGCTGCTATGGGGAAGCGCTACTGACGTGGAATCTATCTTTGTGTTGCAAAAGCGCGCTATTCGGTCAATATAACGATTAGGTTTTAGGAACACTCTGCAAGATCTTTATTATCACATGTATCTTTATTATGACTCTGTTGGGAACAAAACATTCGGCGTTGGCTACCGTTTATATAATGTAGCAAAGACAATAGTTTTAGATAGTGACGATTAAATTAAATTAAATTATATTTTTATTTCAGTAAGGTGAATTTCACATAGGTACATTTGGGAATTTATGGCAATACGCGACAAGCGAGCGATCTTCCAGTGTATTTAATTCCATTCTCGTTCATAGCTAAAGTTTAATTAGCTAACCAGTAGTAGTTGAATTAACAAACGTTCGCCTTTATCCTTTGCCAAGACTGAGACTTCAATTAAATTTACATCCTACTTACTCTTCACATAATATGCAATTCACTGACAAACTCATCTCGAATACGTGTATATATTAGATAATAATAGCTTATATCGTATACTAAGCTTCCTTCCTATTATAACATTAATCACGATCTAATTTAGTTACCATGAAAATAATCAAATCGGTTTTAAAAGTGAGCTTCATTTTATGTTATCCAACTATTTAGGTGCCACCAACTATAAATAATAAAATAGTGAACTATAAATATATTAATTAATTCAACTATGCATTGGTCTAGTAACTGATGTCTCATCCAATGGCAAACGTTTATCCTCAGATGTGATCAGATAGCAACAAAGTATGCATTTTATTTATCAAAACAGGATATTGTCTGTCCCGCTTCCAGCACTCGGAAGAAATTTCAAATTTCTTGTTCCTTCTATCTTTAACCAGATTTCTTTATACAGGGGTGGGCAGTTTGGGTGTGTAAAAGCTACGGGCGAACCTGTCACCCCGGGATGTTTTGACGACTGTTGTCGTTCTATCACTCTGAGATGAACTCAGAGACTATAGGATAATACAATCCACAGCTAAGCCGACAACGCCTTACGGGGAGGAACTGGATATTGCCACCTAGAGGGCAGCCTCACTACCCGACTCTCAGATTTGGAGGGATGTTTCCATACTCCCGTCTGGTCACGGATTCGAAGCCGCTTGCGCGTTTTCTACCTGTTGTGAGCAGCTGTTCTACCTGTTCTGAGCCTCGCCGTAAGGAGTAGGACTCTTGGGTGCTGAGGTGGATCTTCGTACGTAGATTGTCTTCGTCCATCAAGTATCTGTGTTTCGCCTCGGGGTGATATCGCGATAAAGTTCGTTGAAACGCTCCGGGGTGGACGGGTTCGCCCGTAGCAGGTGATAATCAAAGTTTTTGTGAGCGGCTCCTAACGGTTCCGTGTAGCTTGGGCTATAATTGCCGCTTGTGATCTGGTCGGCTCAACTCCCGGGGCAGCTCTTATATGGGAGCCACCTCGAAGAGGGAATAACCCGGTAATCCGCTGTGCGGCGGATGTCGGGACGGAACCTCGGACGAAGCTGGACGGTTGACGCACGGGGCAGGCATACCGGCCGTGTTGTCAATCGACTGAGACCCGGAGGGGTCTGGGAATCAATGTTCCCTAAGACGCGGGGGTAGGTGTCGACCTGTCGTCACCTATCCATAGAAACGATATGTTGTCCACCCGATAGGTAAAGGTCGCCATGATTCTGAAATATTTTCGAGTGACGGAATGCTGCGTGTTATACGTCAGATAGAAGCCGCGCAAGCGACTTCGACCCCGAGACTAAACGGGTGGATAGAGAAATCTGTCTAAATTTGGTAGTCAAAGGGCGAGGGCGCCCACTGGCGTCTTTACTCAGTGCCTGGACGTAAGGGTTGGCCTCTGACGGGCAGTGGCGGAGCTTGATTCTGCGCTCATCTAGGGGCGACATAACGATAAAGTTCGTTGAAAAGCCTAGGGGTGGCAAGTTCGCCCGTAGCATGAATCTTAAAACCGAACCAAACTTATTGTGAGCTGTAATTCGTGACTCGAATATATCGAGGATCCGATGCGTCCTTTACTCGGCTAGTCACCCGAGATCGGGTGACCAATGGATCGTTTTTAGAGATGGGTTTTCGAAAGCAGGTCAATATCTACCCCCGCTGTCATCAGAAGCTACGCTTCTAGACCACCTCTATTTTCTGCTGATTGAGCAGCGTGGCCGGTAAACCGACCAGCGCATCAACCGCCCAGTTCCGGCTAAAATATTCCCCCGATCAGCAACTGGGTTTGTCAACTACTACGAGCGAACCTACTAATTTGCTGCCACCTGGTGGTGCTTAAGGTTAGCTAGGGAGGCTGCATACCAAATTTGGTTAAGATCGGACCACGGGAAGTCTTCAAACTATAATACGGCCCGTCATTCGTGTTACTAGGGTAGAGTGCTCTAAAAGTACGATAAGAGTGAGCACCATTCTTAGTACACGCTCTAGATGTAATTTTTGGCTAACTTCAGTTCCTATGTGTCATTTGTGATGAGAGAGCACGTTTCTGCATCGTGCATCATAAATAAATCGAATAGAAGGATTTCAGGTGAGTTTTCACAATAATCTATGATTTGCTAATTTATTCTCACATCTTGACATTTGTACAATGTATACGTTTATGGTGATTTTTTCGAAATCAATAGTGTAAAATCAATGTAGCAAGCGTGCGCCGGCAACATAATTCACCTATTTTAACAGAGATGTCTCCACTTTCATCAAATATGACAATGCTGGTGGATTGTAAGAGTGCGCAGCCCTATAGTTTGTAAGAGTGCGCGCGCATTCTTACAAATCTATGTGCAGACCGATCCCCGAGATTTTGATTATTTGTAACATGTACTGATTTTACTTGAGCATTTTATTAGCTATATTTTAAATTATTAAATGTAATAGATTCGTATTATTTTAGAATGTCTTCACGAGAAAGAAAATCAACACGTCAGCTGTGTCCTCAAACAGTCTTGGATGAAGCCAAAAAGAGGATTAGCGGGGGCGAAAGTCAGAGAAAAGTCGCGCGATCCTTTGGAATGGTAGAAAGCACGCTAAGAAAACGCCTTAAGAGAGGTGCCGTATCCACAAAGCTTGGCAGATAAGATATAACTTTATATAAGGAGGAGGATTAACTCTCCAATCATATAAAAACTTCGGGCCTCTTCTATTTTTTTTACTGACTGCCCTATCGATATAAGAAACCTTACAAAAACAATTCGACATCAATATCAGTGGTACATTTTTGAGTTTCTATATTTTTCTAATTTTTTTTCATTAGAATTAGTTTTGATGTATGTCGATGCTAATTAATAAAGTTGTGCTTATTTTTATTTAATTTTTTAAAAATCTACCATAGAAGCGCGTCTTTCGGGCGGCTCTGCTTTCAAAATCGCAGTCATTCCAAGCGACATACATTTTCCAGCGGATAAGCCTCAGGTCGGGTGGATTAAGATTACCGTATTGTGTTTTTGTGTGAAATAAATAGTAAAAAAGAAAATGGCGAGACTCACCTAAGGTATTGTTGTTCTGCAGGTGGTGGTGGGTGGAGTGGTTGCTGGAGTGGTTGGCGTGGTGGTGGCCGGCCAGCAGCGCCGCGTGCTGCAACTGCAGGTGCGCCGCCAGCTGCTGCTGCAGCGCTGCGGCCGCCGACGCCACACCGCCCGACAGCGGCGGCGCGCCGCCGCCGGACGCAAGCGGCGACGTCAGGGGCGATAGCTCCTCGCCTACCGCGACCGGAAACAAATTGAATCAAATATATCGCGCTTATACCTATAATACATACAAGGCGTATGTATATTTGTTGCAAATGATGGTTCAAATCAGCGATTTGGCCGAATTCCTATCTAAGTGATTATAGTTAAACGTCGTAAATAGAAAGGTATCTATAAGGTGTAAAAAATGAGCATAAATCGAACTACTCATTTTCATTACATACCGTAATAAAGTATAGTAGACGAAATATAAGCTGGGGTGTTTGTCATTAAAAAGCAATAAAACAATAAAATGACCTGAAAATTTCAAACTGCATTTCTAAGGAATAATCGAATAAATTTCTCGGAAAAATAGAAACATATTGTAAAGTCGAATAAAACATAGATACTATATTTACATTTACCATAGTAACAAATATTAATGTCGGTCTCTACATACGATTGTTAGGGAGCTATTTTATACTTGGATGGACTTTCGCTACCTGCTACGCTTAATAATGAGAAATCAAGATGGTCGCTGATGTTTAAGACTATAAAGGTACGCTCATTACTGACTTGCTGACTGATCCCGCAAAGCGTAACGCCATGTAGTGGCACAGAATACATAATAGGTAGGTACTCTATTGCGTAGAGAACTGACAAACCCTACCTTCCGCCAAAGCCAGCCATCCAAAATGGGAGGAATTCTGGCGTACATTTTTCTTCGAGTGTCGACGCGCGCAGGACTTATTTAATTAACGCAGATTCTCACTAAAACACCGATCGGTAAATATATTATTTACCATGGTCAATTATTGTGCCATTTACGGGTGTTTAAACACCAGTAAAATAAAAAAAAAAGAAGATTTTTGCTCTTCCCTCACAATGAAGTAAGGTAGTTATACCATACTTACGTAGGTACGTTTATTTATTTGCGTAGGTATATTACCATATATTATAATTGCAGTTTATAATGCTATTACCTCAGTACCTGGAAACTTTTATCTAGTCAACTATCCTGATTGCGCCAACCTTGCTGCGTGTTGCTGCTACAAATATGCACCGCGCTTACATGTACACATTATGCGATGTATTGGACGTCGGTATTCGGAGCTGCGGTATTTCATTTTTTTTTTTTGGTAGTGTCCGAGGTGAGTGGCGGTAATGACAGCGGCGGGTGGGGGGGGGGGTGAGGCTCGCAGTTGGCGCAGTGGGGAGGGCACTGTAACGTTCGACATTCTAATTATTTGACGGGCGCCGCAGGCGCGCAACAACGAACTAGTTATGAATATTGGTACAGCTCGAATACACCCCAATGCGTATGCATATGTATCATTCAAAAGGATACTAAATAATCCATAAAATGCTAAACAATAGATGTCACGATGCCCTTTACTGCTATGAGGTCAATTATAATTACTGTGAGCCTTCTATATATAACTGAGGGATCTGTGTATATATACAACCGATTTCCCTCAACTGTATATTTCTAAAATTAGAATGTGATTACTTACTTCCAATCTTTATTTATTTATTCTGTTATTGTTTCCATGTTATATGTAAATAGGCTGTGTCTGCAGGCATTGATAAACCAATTACTTACCGGGTTCGGGTATTGGCGAAATCGGACTCTCCGGCATCAAAATACCCTTTTGTACCAATTCATCTCTGTTCGCGCGGACGGATATCTTACGTTCTAATGCTGAAACAATACAAAAATAGTATAAAAGTTGATTCTAAAAGCACAATTTCCTAAGTTTCTTTTCTTATTTTATTGGTTTAAGTATGTCAAGGTTTCGACGATTTTTCATTGTGATATTAAAACTTGTTTTCTCAAGACAAGAGGTATCAACGTTGTGATTTAAAGTTTTCAATATTAATACTAGGTAAGTCCGTCGCCTGGAGGCGTTTTTCCAGTGTTACAAATTTAAAAAACAGCCAGTATTTCCTCGTATTATAGATTCAATTATATCGGAATATGATTTAAAATGTGGATTCCATATCGACAAAAATCTCACGAAATCTCATTTAAAGCGGGGTCAAAATCTCACGTCAACTTTAAAATTCAGATAGTATGTATACATTATTATAACAGCTTCAATATTTTGTATTACAAAATCAATCCCGGGCATAGACAATATTAAATTAACTATATTTAAACCCGTCAAAGATGACAGACCCGCTTTGCACTGAGAAATATTATTTTTACTTAATTCTTTTATTTTATAAAAGAGGGATATAAATAGTATTTATATCCCTCTATAAAAAACATTTAATATATTCACACAAATATATTTTACTACAAATATTACGTATTTAGTAGTATGAATCACATCAAATAAATGTAAATAATTAAAAATTATAGGGTAAATCTCACGTGACGGGGGGAGGGGGGGGGGTCCCATCATATCTCACC
>JAOPUG010000215.1:2538481-2554029 GCA_027564375.1 Micropterix facetella
GCTCCTGAATAGGAGCTGCTCCGCAAGCATGGGCCGGCCAACAACATAACGGCCTTTATGGCCCACCTCCACGGAGCCATTGTGGCCCAATTTTTGGGAACAAGAAGTCACAAGGTGCCAAGTCGGGCCTGTATGGAGGATGGCTCAGGAGTTCTACATCTCCTTCAAAGATTCGTTTCTCTATCTGGCCGTGTGAGATATGCCATTGTCACAGTGCAATATGATGAAGCATTTACGGTTGCTTTTACGGAGATCGACAAGAATTTTAGGCAAACAAATGGTCGTGTACCAATCAGCATTCAGAGTATTATGGTTCTCCAAATCAACAGCAGCAAACTGTCCAGTTTTCCTAAAAAAAAAAATAAGCGATCATCCGTTTCGCGGCACTTTGCACGTGCACCACTTTGCTTAAGTTCGGCTCATCTTGACACCCATAAATGGTCGATTGCTGCTTTGTTTAGGGGTCGTAACTGTAAATCCACGTTTCGTCGACTGTTGCTATACTCCACGCCAAATCTAACGCCCTGTTGTTGAATCTGGTAATCATGCATTATTCCAAGTGACGCATCACGTTTTATAAGCCTCAGTCAAATTGATCCAGTGTGGGATCCACCGCGAGCATAGCTTTCTCACAGCCAAATGTTTGTGTAGGATTGATTGTACCGGGCATGCTTATGCCTAATATCATGGTAGGTCACATGCCAATCTGTTTTGATCATACGGCGTACAGCATCGATGTTTTTGTTATTGACAGCGGTGGACAAATGACCGCGTTTGAATTGTTCAAATCACCTATTAATTAATTGTCGTCTTGCTTTGTGCTTCATCGCAAAAAGCAGTTTAAAGCCGAGCGAGGCTCTAACGAACTGTCAAATGAAACTTAAATCCGTAGAAAATCAAACAGCGAAAATTTTCAAAAATCAAATCCATCCATCGTAATACAAACACGCAATTTTTAAAATGACGCCAGAATAAAAAAAAGGAATGGCAGATGAAAGAAACTTTATACAGCCAATAGTTCCAATTTCAAATGTTTTAATTATTTGTTTTAAATTGTTTAAGTATGTAAGTGGCTAGTTTCGGAATTTTTCAGTGTGACCTATGTATGTATTTGGTTAAAATATCATATCTCCTCTCACCGTCCGCGTCCTTCCCGTTACAGCGAATCGATAAAAAACGGACAGCGACTGAGTAAAAATAGCCGCGACCGAGTTGCAGGGTGGCGAGGCGTCTAATTCGCATATTACATGCATCGCATGCAGTCATCTATCGCTATTTTGTCACCCCACCTACGATCATATTCTCTACTTCTCCAGACACATACGCCACAGGAAGCTGGTTTACTAGTTCTTCTTCTTGTAGTGCCGTCTCATACCCGAGGTTGGCAACGGCGGCGATCATCGTAGCTGTTCTTGATTCTGGAAACTTTTTAAAGTTTTTTTACTTCTTGTCTTTTCGAAAGTCAAGACTCTTCCCCAGATCTGTATGTTTTTTACTTTTTAAAAATACATCGTGGTACACAAAGTATGTAAATAGGGAAAGTTTTGTTCTAGGAAAAATTTAGAATTCGGGGTTTTACTGAAATAAAGTGGTTATTGGAAAATATATGTGTTTATGTGTGTCTATATCCATGTCAGAAACTATATAACCAACTACGACCAAATTACGTACCAAATTAGTTTATCCTAATATCGAGATTTAAAAATCTGATGAGAGATATCCGCCTTTATGTTTTAAAATGGCGGCTTATCTGAAATTTGAAAAGTCATAAATCCGTTAGTACTGGTCCTATAAAAAATGTCTCATTCACATCTTTAGCGGGTTCTGAATTTAAAATGTTTGAATCTGAACATTTAATGCTTCATAAATCCGTTATTAATAATTATATAATTGAAAACGAAAGAGTCTTAGAAAATGTTTAGAAAATGTTTATTATTATGTAGAAAGTGAAATTAGAAAATGAAGAATTAGACAATCGAACCTAAATCAGTTAAATCAAAGAGAAGAAAACAAAATAAATTATGGCTTATTACATAGCCAGTAGGTACCTAATATCGAATAGCGATGCTTCATGACGCGTCATGAACAGTATGTAAATTTGGGAAATAATATGATACCGTGTATCAACAAGATTATCTTCGTGAAATGTATAACAACGTTTCGGCAATGTTGCAACCGCCGTTGTCCAGGGTAGACTGAAGTGCCATTAATCGTCATCCATTGTTTTGCGGGTAGGCAGCAAACTGTTGCTTTTACTGCGCAGATTGTAACGGTGGTGGGGCGACGGGTTCGGAGCGCGCGAATTTCGAAAATCTGCCATGTACACAACACTCACTGTATCTTGTGGTACGTTCATGCACTTGGCGATGGGCATTGAGAACATTTAAAGAGAGGGTTCAGAGTTCTTCTTATTTCAATGGTTTCCCGGATCATGCGAGGAAAGTAAAATTGTGCTTTGGATAGCATGATGTGATTTTGAAACTACACCCAGTGGTTGGTTCCACTATCCAATATGTGTTCGCAGATGGTCGTTTTTTCTCGCTGAACGTTTTTAACAGCTTTTATATGTTCTATGAGTCGAGTGGCTATGGGCCGTTTCATCTGTCCAACGTAGGCTAACCCACAGCTGCATTCGACTTTATATACACCTAGAGTTTGCATGGTCATTTACAGGCATCAGAGATCGAGCTATGTTTTGGGTCAGTTTGAAGATCGTTTTTATATCGAATTTGTTAAGCATCTTACTTATTCGATCTGTCACGCCCTTGACGCATGGTAAAAATGCTATTGATCTGCTCGGTTTCTAGGTTTCGTCTGTATTGGATCGCGTGTGTGTCTCGTGATATTTTCCGTAACCATTTTTCCTAAGGACATTATTGACATGTTCCATCTCCTGCGAAAAATGCTCAGCATCGCATAGATCGCGTGATCGATTCACGAGCGACGTTTGCAGTGAACGTAGATGGTAGAGGTGATGGTGTGAGCTGGCATGCAAATACTTGTCCGTATGTGTATCCTTCCGATTTACTGTATGTCCGAGGGTATTGTCACTTCTTCTTGTCACTTTGACATCCAAAAAAGCCAGAGAGCCGTCCTTTTCTACCTCATAGGTAAATCTATTTTTTGGGTGGATGGAGTTTGATCCAGAATTTCTTCCACCGTTTGTATATTACCCCTCAGGATGCAGAATGTATTGTCCATATAGCGAAGCCAGAGAATGAATTTAATTTTGGAAGTTTTGATGGCTAATTGCTCAAAATATTCCGCTAACTATCGGCGATACGGGGCATCCTTTTGCTACTCCGTCGATTTGTTTATACATAATAATCGCCGCTCCGCCGAAGATAGCAGGATGTCAGGCAATGTTGACGCATGTCGGCGTAGCTAATCAGGAGGTCCTCAGACCTTAGTTTGTCTCTCACCACTGTAAGGCACTCCGAAACAGGCAAATTCGTAAATAGTGACTCGACGTCAAAGCTCCCCATTATTTCGCCTTCGGCCAGTTTTAAGTTTTTACAATGCGAAATGCCGTTAGTTTTTCACATAAGACGTCGTTTTGCCCATAAGCGGCTGGAGGACACCAGCTAAGTGTTTCAACAGATGATATGAAGGGCTGTCGATTTGGCTTACAATTGGTCTCAATGGGCATTATCCCTATGGATTTTAGGTAAGCCATATAATTTCGGGGGCTGTACGTTTTGTGGTTTGAAGAGATACGCTATTTCTGTGAGGAAAGTGACAGATTTATTAATTACATCTCTCGTTTGCCTTCTGATTCTGGCCGTGGGATTATAATTCACCTTCTCGTACGTGTTGGTGTCTTCTAGGAGCGTCTCAATTTTTCGCTCGTAATCCACAGTATCAACTGTGACCTGGTTGCCTTTATCGTCCCGCAACACAACGATAGCCTTGTGATCTCGCGGAGATTTTACCCTTTTTTCTGGGCGGCTGTGATATTCGGCTTCGGGAGCTTGGCCATGCGTATGAAAACAGCCACATCCTGTCGCAATAATTCGGCCTCTGGCGCAGGGATCTTGTTGCGAGAGATGACTTTTTCAATGCCCTTGATGATACTTTCTACAGGCAAACGGCTCAGAGTCGGTACATAATTTAATCCCCTGGTAAGAATTAATTTTGTCGGCTGATTAATGTCAATTTTTGAAAAATTGATAACAGTACGTACAGCGTATTCCGGTACCTCATTGCGGGAATGCCCTACGTTTGCCAGGCGCAGGAACTTGGCATTGTGTCACTCCTCACAGGGTATTAGGTTCGCTCCGATTATTGCACGTTTTGTGAGAAATATTTCCCATAAGAATTTAGGTTTGCCCACGGAAAATTTCCACGGGAAATGCAATTGACGTAGGTGAAACCGCTGGGTGTTGCTGATACAACAGATATGCATTGACCTTGGTTGCTTCAATTGCGTCGTCGCACAACTTCAATACCTACCTGACTAGAGCGACTTTTCGTCTCAAAAATGGGGGGTTATGTGACGGACCACATAACTCGATACCTAACGTACCACAAAGAAATTTTGCTCAACTCAATACCTAACGCGCCAAAATGGAACGCCGCTCGGAAGCGGTCATAGACTAATACTAAATACCTAACGCACCACAAAGAACGCCGCGCGGGAAGCAATCATAAACAAATATTCGATACTTAACGGTGGCATTGCAACGCATGCCGGGTTCTCTCTAGTAGTAACATATAATTGATCTTTATAACTTAACATAAAGTAAAGCTACTTCCTTGGCATACGACACTAGTGATCTTCAATGATATTTACTTAGCAGTGTGTATTTACTAAGTTGGCATACAGTTGCTTAATATTGGTTCTATGATTCGCAAATATCAATACTTGATTGCTCCATAGTGGTTGTCTATATTGTAAGAATCTTGAATATTTGGCGGCTATATCAACATATATTATGTAGATTCGGATGCAAATTAGCAATCGAGGTTTTGATTTGAGCATGAGCATCGCCGGAGGGTGAGCAAACAATATGGATAGTGGATGTGCATTATGGATACTCAGTCGTCTCTGTGGGTTGTTTGAATGATATTTTGTTGCATGCGCACAAACTGCGTAATTAATCACTTCAAACCATCGATTTATAAGTACCTATACACTAAAATAGTCTTCAGGCAAAAAAGTATCAAATTTTTAGAAGAGTAACGAAAACCTAGTTTTCTGGAAATGTTTGTGCGTTTATTAAATAAATAATAAATAAATTCTAGATAGTTTGTTAGTTTTACTAGATTGATGACACGAAAAGAAGTTGAAGAATGAATCTTCCTATTTTTAAAATAACATATTTAAAAGTCAATACGTTTATAATCAAAATGGGTAGACATCCTTTACAATTTAATTCGTTTTTCAGTAAATTTCAGAAATATTTTAAAGCGAAAAATAAGAACTTCGCACCAACTGCTTTTATGGCGATTTTTAGTTGCTTTTTCGCAGGTTTTCCCATTTGTTTGAGTGTTTGACTCTATGATTAACGAAATATTTTTATTTTATATCGCATGGCGATTAGGATGATAATCACAGGAAAATCCTTTTCCAGCATTTTTACCGAATTTCGTCCATGCATTAATCGCTTAGTAGAACGTATTGCGCGGTATAAATGACTGTTTACGTCGTACCTTGGGTCTTTGGCTGCCTGGGCATATATAATTTATAACAACATTTGTAAGAATGCTAATATCACCCTCGAGGGAATTGCCTTTTACCTGTCACTGGGCTTCATTGACCGCGTAAGATTTCTCCAAAGCTGTGTAAAATCTTGGACATTAAAATACGCAGCACAGGTAGTTGGCGATTCAGTTCTTTAAACGTGGGCACTAATTAGATAATTAGAATAGAATTTATAATTTGGGCTTGTAATATAAAAATATTTTTGTATCGGAGCTTGAAAGATTTTTGAATTTCATAATGAAACAGTGTGGATTTTTTTATTGACTTTTGAATATCTATGTGGCGAATTGAAGCTAGTAAATGATCGAAGTTCCAAACATTGCGACGGTTTCCCTATATATAGTAGTTGGTTTGTTAAGAGAACAAATAAAGGTCGACTTTGCTTTTTGGTGAAGTTTTAAACATTGTGACATTGCAAGGCGATTATTTATAAAAGTATAAGAGTTGTAACATTTTAAGTTATGACGAACTTGTAGGAAATTTTGTCAGCTTTACCTTTACCATTTGCACTTAGATACGGCTCACTTACCGAGAAAAAAAAACAAAATAACAAAAAATGGGGACTTTTTGAAGCATACTGTACATATCGCGGTATTTTCGCGTGGGTCCAAATCCAAAACGGTAAAGAACCATCCCTGCACCTGTATCAAGCTGTTTTCCTTAATCAAAAAATGCAGGGTTAATGCTCTTAACAAACCAACTACTAGGTGGCAACAAAGCGCCACAGCCCTACCAAAGAGACTTTGTAAACACAATACAGCCCCCTCCTTTAAGGGGGAGTGTTTACGTCGATAAATCGCGCGTTGAGAGCGGCAAGTGGTATTTTAAATAGGCGGTTAGGTGAGATGAGGCGGCAAACCTTGAGTGTATATGGGAAAATCTCCATCGGAGTGACTGTGCGTTAGCATGGGACCGTAGCACCGCCACGCGGCGGGGCCCGCCAGTGCGCGGGCCCTCACCGGCGCCGCGGCCGCATCGGGGGGCCCCGTGCTTGCGCGCCAAGTCGCCCGCGTCCGCCGCGTCCGCCGCGTCGCCCGCGTCGCCCGCGTCGCTCGCCCTCGCCGCCAAGGGGCCCGCACGGGGCACAGCGATTGCAAATGGCCGACGACGCGACACCGTCAAAATACGCGCGCCGACACACAAGCCCCTGGATGACAGCAGCGCGGGCATGCGCACCCTAACGCCCCAACTCTGCGTAGAGTCCGACCGCGATTACAATGCATTTCAAATTGGGTGGGCTGTAGACAGGGGCCACATACATAAAAAACCTCTATCTGTCGTTTTTGAAGGGACCTTTAAACAAAACGATAAATGGGTGAAAATAGTTAAGATGAGAAAATGGTGGGATCATTCGAGTTGAAACATTTTAAGTTATGACAAACTTGTAGGAAATGTCTTTCATTATGACGACACCGCCTTCCTCGATATGACTGAAGAGCTGTCCACCAAGGTGAAAAGGTTACAGAACGTCTGTAACCGCTTCATTTATGGCCTCAGAAAATATGACCATATCACGGAATATCGATGTCGACTGCAGTGGCTTACCACCACGGAGTCGAGACAGGTTAGAACTCTCTGCCTGTTATATAGAATCCTCGCGAATGGCGTGCCGCTTTATCTCGCCGAAAGGTTAACCGCTCTATCGGCGAACGGCCGTCCCTTCAGATCAGAGAATAATAACCTGTTATTCAGCCCTGGTCACAGAAGCGACTTTTTCTCCCGCTCCTTCTCCGTGGAGGCTGCACGACTCTGGAATGCTTTACGTATAATGCCAGAATAGCCCCCAGCATCACCACGTTCAAGGCCAGGCTCAAGGAGCACGTACACCAAAAATTGTAGCACAACCAACCCTCCCTCCTCCCCCTAATTCTCCTATTCCTTTCGTTCCCTCGTCTCCTACCTTCCCTCGGCGTCTCTGTTAAATGTTAATACATATATTTTGTGACTTAGGGTAAAAAAAAATTGGGCAAGCTTATTGCCGTAAGGCAGTAAACTTGAAAATTACTTAACAACAAAAGAAAAAGAAGTATAGTTTATTTAATAGAAGTCCTTCTTTGTTTCCGTTTTATCTGATTTCTAACCATAACTAAACAGTATTTTTTCTGTAGTACAAAGAGACATTCTTCTCAACCCCACTAATTTTATGGGAATACAAAAACGATTTCGGTGTTCCAAAGGCTACATATGATTATGTCTCCGAAAAGTTTAGTAGCAGGCGGAAGATTCTCTTCATTTTCATTTTCAACCTCTCCTACTGCCTCCTTAACGCTGTTTCGCGTAGATTTGCTATTGTTTAGCATAGTGCGTCGCGGGACGTATGAGATTTCCTAAAAAAACATACAGTAAAGTCGACATTCCGCTAGCGGGCCGTGTATCGAGAATTTTGTCAAGGTATTCCTCGTGACGTTTGACGTTTCACTTATCGTTGAAAATAGTTTTCAGACGCCTACTGAATATTGTTTCACTCGGTGGTGACTTTATAAAATTGTTTAATCGATTGTATATCTTAGGACCAATCACGTCCGCAAAGCTTTCAAATTTTCTGAGAGAATGACTAACCGTACGGAGCGGATTGCAGGATCTTGTCGGATAATCGTGGAAAACGACGTTCCCGTCAAACTTTACTAGTGCCTCCTGACGTAAACGGTAACTTCTAAGATGTATACCTCGGGGAGTGTTAATATCCCTAGATCGCGGAAAAATTTCCTCGAGGAGGTGCCCGGATGCACCCCAGCTATTGTGAAAACAGACCGTTTTTGAATGAAAGAGTCTACCGATCGGCCCCACAATTCAACTCCGTACGACAAAATTGCATGCACATACGCAAAGTACCTATTCTAATCGCCACTCTTATCTATTCGCGCTATTCGTTTCTATGGCAGCTATCGTTTCTATCAACGCTATTCGTTTCTATGGCAGCTATCCGATGCATCTTAGGTACGGATCCCGCTCTTCATATCGACGAATAAAACACTTCAGTGATTTTTTAAGTATTTAATCCATAAAGCGCTGCTATCGAACGAAATACGCATCAGGGGAGATCCAACTTCCCATAATGATTAGAGGAATTGCGGGATCGGTCCTGGATAAAGATGGATATTATCAGAATTTGTCATATACATGTGTACGACAAAAAAATTATTACATTGTTCTGAAGAAAAAAAACAATAAAAAAAATGTCTGTCGTTTTTGAGCTATTCACAAACGTTAAAAATAGTAATGCTATATATCGCCCAATAGTTGCACTGCGTGGAATAGTTAATTTCTTGCTTTGTGTTTAGGCATCAATATTTTTAATTTTTGAAATAATCTTTACCTTGAGATACATTATCGGGGACATTGTACCTACTTATGTGACGTATTTTTATTAGCAACATTCAGTGGTTTTGGCCCGTCATATAGTCTAATGCATGCTGTGCGCTTGTTTGTTTGTCCGTATGTCCGAAGACTTCTCGTGGTCCGATCTTAACCAAATTTGTTATGCAGCCTCCCTGGGTGCCCCCCTAAGCACCATCAGGTGGCAGCAAATACGATCCGAGTCGCGCGGGTGCTGCTGCAGATGCATCCTGGTTTACTTGTCCTGGCGGAAGATCTGACCAATAGGTAGAGCAAGCAGAGCGTAATAGGGTTATTTTTGGAATCGTGGTGACGAGAGAAACTTATTGGAATAGGTTTTATTGGAATAGGTCAGGGGTTAACAATCACGGGACGGGCCAAAGTTGCTAATGTATATCGCTACTTTTCCTGTTATTAAGTATTAAGTAGTTTTATTAAATTGAAACGGATGGTAGTGTTTCTAAACACATCTTTTTTACGCTTTCAATTACGTAAAGGACATATCTTAGGTATTTTTTATGATAACTAAAAATTTATTTTTATAATAGCTATGATTCGAAATAGGTACGTCTTATTTCTGTACATGCTTATTTCTTCAGCCACAAATTTGTTTCTGATTCTGCCAATCCTCTTTGGCTTGTCAAATTTCAATGCATTGCGAAAGATACCGATTTGAATTTCCACAATGTATTAGGAATATATATAAACGCTCTTTAAAAATAATAACTTCCCGACTCTATAGACAATGGCGTGCACGGCATATAAGCACAGCCGCAAAACCTTGCTAACGTTGCTACACATATACATTTTTTATTATGATTACAAACAGTTCGAGCGCTCACCCATTCGCGGTGTCATACTGTCATGCCGGACGCCCGCAGGACGGCCCCGCTCGCAAACTAAAGCGCGCGTTGCCGCAAAGGCAGTTATTAGGATGGCTGGTCAAGATCACGTATACATTTACACGCCACGCATATAATTACATCATTTCTTCTTGCATATACACGCTCGCATGCATCGTGTCATATTCGTGTCAACCCTATGGGTTGACCTAAAAGCACTGCTTTTATGCAGCGGATAAAGATCGACAGGGCAGGGGGTTGTGTCCGTTGCGTCATACCGCAACTCACTGCCGCGTCCTTTAAACACGAAACAGTAGATGGCACTACTATTTGTTTTTTAAAATGTCTTCTTTTTCAGTCGATTTTCCTTCCAGTTATGATCTAACATTTTAAACAAAGATGATTTATTAATTTGGTATATATTTTCAATGGCCGTTGAAAAAGGAAAAAAACGTGGACTAATTATGTTTGTACTAATAAACATGCACCACTATATTTGAAACCATGACAATATATTATATTAAACAAAAAGGCCCTCAATGTCCTCGATTAGTAATTATAACTTATTGTCTATTATGAAAGGTCGAATGGTGACTTGACACGAATTAATTCTGTCGATATGTCTAATAATATATTTGTTACAAACTCTAACTCAATTCAGAAAAATCAGCTAAAAGTCAATAAAAGTGATATTTAACTACCCTAATGCTAAAAAAATGCAACTGCGTCGAGGCTCTCAATGCCCCCTCTTAAAACCCCAGCTTGTAATTTGCCGCAACATACGAGTATATGGATGCCTACCTTAACTCCAAACAATGCAGGCCGCCACTGACTATAGGCACATACTTTTTTGCCTGTGGTGTTGTAGAACGGAAACGTACTGATACATTAATATTGAAAACTGGGTGCAAAATAGCCTCTCGCTTAAAATAAAAATATTTTTATGAGAAAGTCGTAGCGGGCCGGCCTCTATTACGCGGAGATAAGGCGCGCATGTTCCGGTCCGTGAAGAGTAGATTGTACGCGCGTACGTAGTAGCGTCGGGCGTCGCGACGCCCGGGAGGCTGCGCAGCACAGGACCACGCTGCCTTTCTCTCTCATGCCCCCCACCACCCTGACGCTTAACAAAACGTATGCGGCGACGCGCCGGGAAACCGAGAACTCCCAAGACACCTTTTACCTCATAATTCAAACTCTCAACAGACATTTCGCGCTACTTTTTACACATACAGTAGCGAAAATAATTATTGCATCACCTTATTGTTTGAAAAAAAAAATATTTAAACCCCATTGCATAAAAACAAATTTTGTATGCACACTGCTTTTTTTCATTTTAATTATGACTTTAGTTATCTGGCAATCTGTGAGTACTGACTTAGTCTATGGCAACACTTAAACCATTTGTTAGTAGTTTGACACCTAACCTCCTCAATAACGTGTTGTGTAGCGACGCGGCGACGTAGGTTCTGTGATTAAAATGGGGAGATCGGTAGAATTGACTTCTAAAAACGAGAGTGTCATTGTTGCTCTGTCAAAAGAGGGTCTCAACACAAGGAAATCGTAGTTAAAGCGGGTTCTTACCAATCCACTATTGCAAGGTTCTTTAAAAGGTTAAAGGAGAGTGGTTTTGTAGACCGGGTAAAGCCTTTACTGGTGATGACGACCGAGTCTGAAGAGGAATTCCCTACAGGACCGAAGATTGACGTCAGTGGAACTGAAAAGGAACTGGGAGGAAAAGTGTAGAATAATTGTGAGTAGCAGAACTGTCCGGAATCGAGTTATCGAAGCGGGTTTGGATGCAAGCCGTCAGAGAAAAAACCTGTTATTGCCAGTTTACAAGTGATGCATTTTAAAACAGAATAAACCACCAACAGGAACCAAATTCAAAATAATTTTAAACTTAATAAGGAAATTTCACGAAAAAAACATGTGATGCAATTATTATCACGCCACTGTAACTTGAGAGGAGGCGTGGTCACCAGGCGCATTTTAAATGAAATTTTAAGGCCCAGTGACAGGGAAAAGGCACGCCTCAGTGCCGTAGTGGTTAGGCCGTCTGATCTTAGATTGTAAGGGTATGTGTTCGATTTCCAGCTGGGTCTTCATTTTCCCTTGGGATAAAATTAACGGAATTGCATTTAAATTCTGTCAATCGAATGCAATAACCATACATGGTGTATACAAACATGTTATGTGGACACATGCATACCTACACGTCATAGTAGGGTTGGTTGTAAGAGATTATTGTAAGATAATAAACACGCCCATTGTAAACTTTCAACAATAAAGAGTAATAGCACAACATAACTCCCCGCGAGGGTGATATTAGCATTCTTACAAATGATTCTGCTATAAATTAGATATGGATAGACAGCCAAAGACCTAAGAACCATTTATACCGCAATATTTTCCATGAAGCGAGAAATCCGTGGATGAAATTCAGTCAAAATACTCGAAAAGGCTTTTCCTGTGAGGGTCATAATAATTGATATACATATATAAAATGAAAAGCCTTTCGCTAATCGTAGAGTCAAAGAGTTGAACAAAACTCTAAATAAATTAGAAACCTTTCGAATTTTATTAGTTTTTCATTAAAGGTCGCCAAAAAAATCACTTTTTTAAGGAGGTCTTATAACTTGCTGATTTTTTTGGACAATTTTCCTAAAAGACTAATAAATTATGTAAGATTTCTAACCCCTTTAGAGGATTTCGAGTGAACATGACTTAAGGCGACGATGCATTTAAAATAAACTCATACAAATCTCATAAGAGCATCTCATACAAATGCGCCGTACGAAGGGGGCTTGGTGCATTTGCATGAGAAAATTAATAGAAAAGTGTTGTAGAAAATATTATTTTGAAAATATACTAATATTTTATTTGAGAAAGACAACCGATGGTACTGCTAGTATAGTTTATGTAAATAATATCAAAATAAAAAAAACATGCAATAATAACTAATAACTAATATTTAATAGTGAATATGGCTGGAACTTACACTTTATATTTTTTATCAAGAATAACAAAAAAAAACCGGGATAGTCATGCACTTTATGACAATTGTTAAAACGCTTTACTGTTTTTTTGAGCTTTTTGTTCCTGTTGTTTAGTGTGAAAGATGGGTTCAAAAATACTCTAAAATGAAAATTTCCTGCATAGCTCCCAGATTTTTTTTTCTCAAATGTTCAATCCTTATGAAAAATCTGAAATAGCTATATACTTAAGAGAAGTACCCTTTTATGATTTTTTTTCAGTTGGCTAACATCATCAGTTAGCTCAGTACGACGGTTCAAAAATTGCCAAAAAATGTAATCGTCAAAACTTACGAACATCGTCGCCATGAGCCCATGCATAGTATCATAATGTTGGCCAACCGCGTTGGAACGCTGGTCAGGTTCGGCAGTGAGTGGGGTCGCTTGACCCGACTGCCATCAATAGTAGTGTGCTATACACATCGATAGTCTGGACATTCCATAGCATCGATAATAATTATTTACAGCCATCGATAAATTCGATAAGTATCTTGTTTTCATTAAAAGGAAAGAAAGTGTAGGTAATCAGAAAAATGTCTTTATTTTGAGAAATGCAAGACAATAAAAGTCGGATATAATAAAAGGAAAAAAATACAAGTACGTTTTAAAATTACACTAACAAAAATATGTGTAGGTTATACACACCTTATAAAAAAACAATTTCCAATAAGCCACCCTCTTAAAACCGTCAAATCTGATCTAGACTTTTATAATTTGTTCAAATAGGTATAAAGTAAAACGCGCAATATTGAAAAACTATTCTTCAAGTACGTAAAGTACTTTTATTTATTATCTTCAAACAAGCGCATATTATGATTTAAAAAATGCGATATATCTATTTTTGTCTTTTAATCTGTTGTGTCTTTATGTCATTTTTTGCCATGCCTTAGAAAATATTCGCTCCACTGGAACGGATGTGGCAGGAATACGCAAATATTTTTGTGCCAATTCTTTTAACAAATTATTGGATGAATTCCATTACCTTCAATGGGCATATATTGTGTTGTGAGAAAAATCGGTCGCCGCGCGCTAAAGTAGCATTCACACAGTCGTCCGTCAATTTGAACGCTCTGTACCGCGTTGGCATGCGGATTACGCCGTTTACATTCAACAAAACTATAGAAAGGCATACTATCTATATTATTTAACAACAATCGATAGCATCGATAATACTTTACTATCGATATACTATCAATGTTTAACGAACACTAATACAAAGCCAGTTGAGCGCTGGCTATGAATTAGTTGTATATTCATCGGTGCCAGGGTGGACGGTTTCTCCTAATCCAGCATATTCATAAGATATTTATCTGTATAATTGAAAAAGCTAAGATTATAGAGCAAAATCTTTTACACACCCACACATTTCTGATAATATTAATTACATTTAATGTTTAATCGTCAATGTAGATTTTTATTATTTAATCATTTATATTTGGAGTTGTTTTGTTCATTTGATTATTTTTATTATTAAATGAATATTTTATTTTTGTTTTAAATTTATTATTTTCATTATTGCTTTTTCTTATATGACTGTTCAATTTCATTCATTAAAAGTATTTTGCTATAACTATTTGATGGAAACCATTTAGATCATAGACTATGAAACTTTTGTAGTTCGCACAACTTATTCTCAGAACATGTAATTTGTTTTCGTTAGCAATTCGTAGAAAGAAATTACATCAACCGCCGGAAATGAAAGAATCATTTCCATGCAATTGCTGATGGTTAACGACACTTTTTCTGGGGAAATTGCTGATTGTGAAAGTTGCACCGGCCAGGCGAACAATGGCCCAGCGATTCAATAACGTTACAAGTACAGATATAAAAGCCAGTACTGCGGAAACTCCCAAGGAAAACACTTCGTTGGATCAACGCCCAAATTTAATCAACGAAGCAGACATAATGAACATTCCACTCGCTGACTGGCATCAATCAAGTCAAACAATCAATAACAAAAAAACAAGCAACGCAATTCGAACACCGAAGCAACGCAGCGCCAGCAAGCTCAGTTCGTATCCTAATTTTCGCATTATATAACGTTCTTCACTTCCTGATCCTTTTTGTATCGAAATTATGCAATTTCTAGGGCGGAAGTATAATTGTAGTTCGCACAATTTATTCTCAGATCATGTAATTTGTTTTCATTAGCAATTCATAGAAAGAAATTACGTCAACCGCCAGAAATGAAAGAATCATTTCCATGCAATTGCTCATGGGGAGAGACACCGGCCAGGCGAACAATAACTCAGCGATTCAATGACGTCACAAGCTATAAAAGCCAGTACTACAATCCAAATTACACACTTCATTGTCAGGTATTCATCGAGCTAAATCAATTATTAATTAGCAATTGTAACCGCCTACCGGCGCCGCGCCGCGGCTCTGGCCCACACTCATCATCTTGTAATTGATTACAACCAATAAAAAACTTATCATTTCATACAATCTACAAACGTTAAAAAAACATTAATTATAAAATATCTAATAGTATAATAATTAAACATATGATTGCCTATTAGTCATGCAGAGCTATTTTATTTTAAAATCATTATTATGTAACGGGTGTTTTTTATAGAGGTATAGAACTTTAAGTTGGCAACACTTTTTTAACTGGCGGCCATTTTGTCAGCT
>JAOPUG010000215.1:2590341-2600814 GCA_027564375.1 Micropterix facetella
ACTAGTCCAAACAAAGTTACGAAGTCAAAAATTGTGTTCCAAGTTTTTCCCTCTATACCTTTTCGTTGACTGGACTAATAGTGTTGTATTTCATTTCTCATCTATGATTTTACCAAAACCCAACATTATCCCATATAACGGGGCTATGCAGCTTAGGCCTTATGGTCAGTGTGGTTGTTGGCCGGTACAACTCACGGCTCATCTCCTATATAGCAGCCTCCTCGAAGAGGGAAACCTCGGGTGGCTTTGGCAGTTGTGCAATCGGCGAATTGCTGGAGGGGTCTTAAAATGTATGTTTCCTAAGTTGGCACTTATCTTATCCTTAGGAACGGCCAGATGGCCACCCGATCCTGAGTAAGTCAGGCAAAGGGCGCCATGGCCCCACAAAAATCAGTAGTAGTACGGTTTTACAACAGGTAGAATTCCGTGTAAGCAACTTCGAACTGTAAGACGGAGGAATCCGTCCAAATCTGTCAGGCAGGGAGGGTGTGAGGGGCTTCATTAGGTCACCTTCCCAGTGCCTTGCCGTTTCAAGATCTTCCAAACCTCTTGCATTTTTTTTACGAGTAATGGGCTTGACGATACAGTAGATTGAATCTCGCACGAGCTATGTTTTTTGTGGTTTCTTGCAACTTACAACCGTGCATAGATATCTTCTTTAAAAAAATCTTATTTCTTTTTTCGAAACATAAATTTCATTATGTAATGTATAGTGTTTGCAAAATTAAAAAAAAACAGAATCATCAATTACAATTAAGTGTTTGGTTAGACATAGAATAAGCGATATATATTTCATCCGGATGCTCTGATGACAGCTAGTTTAACATCTTGGTTGTCAAACCGTCTGACCCCGCCACTCTCTTCAGGTTCAAACACAATTTTATGCTATCTCTAAAACGGCCCTCTGCTCTATGCCAACTCAAGAACAAGCAAAACTTCGATTCTGTCCAATTTCGAATAATCCGGCAATAGCAAAATACATAATAAGTGGTTGAAGTGAATCAAATTAATTTACAACCCCGCTTAGACTTCCACAAAAAGTTTCTTGCTGGAATCAGTCAGAATAGTACTAGTCTGGGGTGTGGCAGTACAATCATGAGCGATGTGGACCTGAAGAAGTCACTCTTGCAAGATTATGACAGCAATAGTATGGCTCATGCTGTTGGCCTTCAATGCCAAAATGACTGGACAACCATTAGGGACTTTAGCATTACAGCTCCAATGCACTGAAAGATAATATTGTATGACTGGATGCCAGAGATGCTGGAATTTTATTTAACACGTTGACTACTGAACGTACTAAACGTCATTTGTATTGCCAGCCCTCCATACATTCTTGTGTATTTCCCACCTGTGGGCGATACACAAAATTGTATGGTACACAAGGCATTGGTCCTATAAAGGAAACATCTTTCTAGGACTGCTCCGCTAACCTTTATGGAAAATTACTTATTTTATTTGTTTCAAATAGTACCAGTGCGCATGGCATTTACTATCAATTTATTAAATAAAATTTAATTACAATTTTTAGCACCTATGCCCTATTTTATTTCTGGTTTTATAATTTGTCATTAAATGCCTGGCCCACATCGGCCTAGTAACTTTCAGGGACTGCAGATTTCGGAAAAATGTATTGATTTTATTAAATATTCTGATAAAACCAACCTAATTCGCCAACCTGTGGGCTGCGTGGACTTGCAAAGCCACATCGGTATCGTCCACCTGTGAGCTGTGTGGGGATCAACGTGTTAAATGCCTTTCAGCATACACTTCCAGGCCCAAGTAACCCCGCTTGTTGAAGCTATTCATAGGATAGTCCATGCCCTCTTTGTAGCAATACCCCTTGCACAGCTATACATATTTTAGCTGGCTGCAAGTTAGTCTTAGATCAAGGATGGTGACAAAGTTCTTGCTGTTATTTGCGAGGTAATTAGCCTCTTAGTGGCTTGTGCCAACAAGAGTCTGACGGTGCCCTCCAAACCCCCAATACAGTTTGTGCGGAGTAAAAAAAACATTCTACTCCAAAAACCTTTCTCAATAATTGAGAAAGCTTCCAATCGGATTCTAGAGGTTGATTTGATGTTTAAGCAGTAAAAATTTCCTGAAATTCTTGGATGTACAGCTCTTGTCCAGATATAACTCTTATTCCCTATCATGGAAGATGGCCCGGCCGTTATTGTAGAATTAACTGTTCCATGGGAATCAAATATCCCAAAAGACCATGAGTATAATTTAAATAAATACCATGGACTTGCAGGTAACAGCTGGAGACTGTTAGTCGCATGCTGACTCCTCAAATTCTGCAACGGTAGTTTCTGCATACTGTGTAAGGTCTGGCGAACATTGGAAGGTGTCACAAGCTACTTTCGAACTAGCCGACCCTGGACGTTATAATGAAATCTATCATGATGCACATTCACCAGACTTATGGCAGCCGTGTTATAAAAAAATCTACCCTGTCGGGACACTGTTCAAGACAAAATCCATAATAAGTACGCCCATGACCACATGTGTACCTTTTTGGGATGGGACTACTGCAGGGTTAAACGCAGGCATTTTGTTAGACACCATTGCAATGTCACATTAATCAAAAACAAGGTAAACTCCACCCAAAGCTCTATCATATAACTTGTAAGTAAATACCTAATTTTCTATTATATAATTTTAAAAAACCTATCTAAGATAGGTATTGCACAACTATTAGGTAAAACATCATTTGGGAGTGGAAACTTTCATCGTCCTAGTTGTAGTTTCTAAGAATATTTATTGATTTTTTGAGATAAAGAATAGTGGTTTCAAGAAGTGCAAATTTACGAGGCCGGCAGCGAGGTTTTCCTTATTACCCAGATTATATCAGCATAAACATAAACATTCTGCATGGAAATAGAACGATCAAACTTTATCATTATCTCTAGTACAATAAACACCCGTTCAAAACTGACATTGGAGTTAAAGGTTGCCAATCACCTATATACAGCAGTATTCGATACGAGATTATATAAATGTGCATTTGCATGTGATTAAACAATGATCATTGCAAAACAGTGAAATGCCAAGTCAGACTTGAGTCCAAAATTTAAACATTTTTAAACGCTGAACGATTGCTAAAAAATGAAAAGCGCCCGCCTATCTCTAAAATAAACAAGACGTGAGTGATTTAAATATTCACAGGATCGAAGGATAGACATAATTTGTGACAGCCAGACTACTCCACTTCAGACTGCCACGTGATAGACGCGATTATTGGATATCCTTCACGATGATTTACCAGGAGATAAAGTGTCCGTCTTTTACCTCGTCTATTTCAATCACATCGTCGTCGTCTGAATCATCAACGGTGAGCGTATCCACATCGTGCTCGTGAAGCTCCAAATCAAAAACACCTGCCATGACTGATGACATTTCAATATTGTTTCACATGAATCAAACGTTGCGTCCATTAAACGCTTGATAGGCGATAATTAACGAATAAATAACATTCGAAAACTCAAGAACACGCACGGTCACCGAGGCTCAGCGATAAAATTAACGTGTGGAAATTCAAGCTGTATTTGGTAAAGCATGGACGACAGTATAGACAACCTCGCGAAATAAATGAGGATCAGATAAACTACGATAACAGTTAGCGAATACAGCAAATGAATATCGTACGATACAAAAAATCGTACAGTATTAATTTTGTAATATCTGGCGGTTTAACATTGCGCTACTTTATTTTTTCCTTAGCATACGGTAAAATAAGCAAATACATTAAATCAAATACTATCGTGGTTGTTTGACGTTTTAAATAAGACCATTCGCATTCACAACACATGCGATGCAAAGTTTGCTTTACGTGGCATCGCACGCACGAAACGAGCATCCACTGCAAATATCCTGCACGCATATTTTCCACCAGTGCATACAACATGGATTCCGAGCAAGCTCTCGCTAATAACCTAGCAAATTCAGCTGAAGAGTTTTTAATAAAATAGTCATGTTTAGGATCCCATAGTTAAAATATTGGCTGTAACGTAATGCTCTAATTAACATGAAGGAATATTCTCCAATCCCCTCAATTTCAGGTATCGTATTCGCGCTAGTTTTAATTTTTTTACTACGAACAACCACTTAAATAATGCTCAGCGCACCGTCCAAAAATCGGACAACGTAGCGTGCTCGTATGTAGTGTGCCACAGTTGGTGCGGATGAGCATGAGACGTACAGACGACGGGAAAGGTTTACACTCTTTGTTGCATTATATGTTGTGTTGCGAATGTACGCGGCTTTACAACTGCTGTTATTATGACATCGCAGAAACGTCGGTAATATTAAATTCACGCGGTAAAATCCGTTTTAGTCTTATTTATAAAACTAAACGCAACTCAGACAAGCATAGCATCCTTCGTCATGTTATACCAAAGATTTCGTTCTCAATATCACCTAGGTACGATAATAAAATCTATAATTGATCCCATAACCAATGATCCGGGCATTTGAAATTAAATCGAATGTTATTCCAATAAGACTAAAATAATACTTATAAATTTATAAATAAATAAATATGATTTTTGCCACATGAATTTCAAAATTTATCGTTTTTTTAAATAAAAGACGATTTCCCGCCTTTACGCATTTCCGTTTCAGTTTCGTCCGTCTGCCTGCTGTCAAAATCGTTCTAGTTATTTTTGTTTCTAAAATTGAATTATATCTTTACGAACGAAACATTGCGAAAATGTTCGCTTCGACGCAAAACAAACATCGCGGTTTAATCCTCAGCCCAAAATTCTCGACAAACGCGATGCGTAATGAACTGCGAACGGTAAGTTTAATTTTTGAGGAATGTTCTCATTTCGCTATGACTCAAAAATCTCTTTTATTTGGCAGAGGTTCAAAAAACGCATTCGTGAAAATCGCGCCATTCTCCTCGACAACATTCGCAGCTCTTCCAATGACAAGGACCTTCTAGAGAGCACTCTAAAAGATATGCTATTTGAGGATATTGGCGTTTTAAACGATCAATGCAACAAGCAAACTCAACAATTTCAGCAACCCAACGATGTGGATAAAGAACTTGAGATTTTGGAACAGATCGAACGCGAGTTTGTTGACGACGAACTGAAGTGGTTGACTGAAGAGTATGACGAGGCTTTTGAAAGCTGCAACAGCGACTACATGGACAGTTTCGATGAGGTGGTATGTCCGTTGTGTTTGAAGTGTCCTCTGAAGCATTCGAAATCGACCGTTAATTGTACGAACTGCGGTATGATGATCTCGTGCGATAAGAATAATTTGCAGCTGAAAGAACATATATCTGGATTGATCGACACGCATGGAGCAGCTTGCGGGGAACAGCCGCAATTTTGCTTGATTCCGGATTCTAACAATCGGCATTTGTATATCATTTGCGATTCATGCTCCTTAATGGCTATTGTAATATAAAGTTCAATAATGTTTTTATTTGCAGGACAGATGACTTAAAGAAAATTAATTTTTCACGTGATATAATTTATGTCCTAAGTTAACTTGTTTTTAGAACATTGTTGTTTAATTGGATATATAAATAGAAGGAATATTTCTCTTCTTTTGTTGTTTTTGTTTTGAGATTTGAAAGACGCGCTGCGGGTTTTAGCGATGCGCAACTGTAATTTCAAATCGACTTTTTGGTGACGTTGTGAGTGGCGCAACTCTACGCGTGACATCCGGATATGGAGGATTGGCGGAGCGCTCTTGTTTTGAGAAGAAGAAATATTTTTGTATCGCATAATTTATCAGAGAAGCCTGATAAACGTGATTTTTTCGCGAGCTGTGAACGTGCGCTGTTTTTCTGAAATGTAATGTGGATAAAAATGAAATATGAACGCGCGCAGTGACTGATAGTTTCGTAAAAAGTTTCAGACGTAGTTATTGAAAGTGATTATTGTGTTCACAAAGAATCCCCAATGCAGTGCAATGAGTTTATCTATAGGAAATCTTCGATTAAGTCGGAGCAGCCGGACAATCGGCCGAAATCAGAGAAAGAAACCATACATTCAGGTCATTTTATGGTTTCTCATTTCGAGGCTGAGGCGCAGGATGACGAAGACGACTTAGCCGTGGCCGTCCCCGAGGAGGAGCAGGCGCCTCCCAAATTGACCGTGATCGACGTGACGACGAGCCCCAGCTTCCGCAATGCACTCAGTCAATACCCGCTCAACAAGATGCAAGAGCAACAGCTCTCCATCGAGACGAACCTCTCCAAGCTTTTCCGGTGCATGACTTTGGCCTATAGGTAACCCGAACTTGTGTTGTGTCGCCTTTATCAATGACTATTTTTAGATTGCGACATTAACGGATATCGACAAAAATATTAAAAATAACCGTTTCGCATTATTTTATCTCGCCGATCGTTGACCTATTGCGTAGTCCGTCTTCTCGTCTCTACGGCCCTTATTCCTCCAGTCCAACATAGAAGCTGTTCAGTGGGATTGTTTCAACTTTTGATATTATTACTAAGTTTTACAGACTGCATAATTGCTGATATGTCTGAAGTTAGCGCAGACTTTATTTAGTGTTTTTTTTATTTGAATTAAATGTATAGTCTATTTTTAAATGCGTTGACACTACACGCTTCAACCTCTTAAGCAAGTAAACTGGTCCACAATCCGGTTAGTTAGGAAATGTTTACTGGGGTTGGTGCATAATTGTGTTTTCTCTAGTTTGTAGTTTTGTCCTCGAAAATGATGGATGTGGTTCCGCGTAAAAAGTGACGATGATTTGGGGCAATTATGACATCCATGGATGAGCATGTAAGTTTCGATGAGGTCACAGCTGAGTCAATGATCCTCGAGTGTGGACAGTTGCATTCTTCGGAGTCTATCTAGGTATTCTGGCCTTTTAAACCACATCGGCATCCTTGTCGCTCTTTGCTGGACTTTCTCGAGGAGATCCTCGTCTTAGTAAACGTTGAATTCTATATCTGGAATCTAAACTCTAACATTGGCGTGATATAGTGGAAAGTTGGCTTTTTCACGATGTTTGTAATATACTCACCCCATTTTATATCGCTTCGTATTAATATAAATAACATAATCATGAATGGAGCGGAGTGGTGAAGTGGCGATTTATGAGCTGGCTGTGTGAGTTTTTTTAGTACTCATGGTTAATTGATCAGACTGAAATCACAGTAGCACCATTTTTAAAATACAACATTCTGCGACTGATGTACACATCAATTTTGTGCCTACTCCAATATTTGCCATGAGCTCTGCCCCAGATTACAACTATATAAGTCCTGGATAGAGAGGGTTCGAGCATCAAGATCCACAATAAAGAGACATCTACCTAGTCCAGCAGTGAATTGAGAACATATTGAATGTTGTCCTCCAACTGGCATAATCTTGCTCAGGCTTTGGACGTGAATAAATTAACTGCTCATGCGCCATGATTACAAAATAAGCACTACAAAATCCAGCATTTCTACGAAATGGATTACCCAGCAACAGAACCCAGCATTTTCTACAAAATGGATTACCGCCCATACTGCTATACACCGTGCTGCATACTGTTTTCACATCTCTTCAACAAATTATTCCTTTACGTAACTCCTCCTTTTGGTACCATGCAGCGGCGTTGCTAGGGGGGGGGGGGCTCGCAAGTGCAGGGGCCTCCAAAAGGGATTCAATTTTTTTTTGGTTTGGAGGCCCCAAGAATGCAACAATGAGCCAAGCAAGGCTTAACGGTTTGCCTATACTGTCGGTGGAAAGGGTAGCAGCAAACAATGCGGATTTTGATGCAATTATTAAGGAGTTCGCTGAAGCTAAAGTGCTAAAGGCAGAAAGTGTTTTGATTTTATTATTTAAAACAAAAATCTTAGTTATTGCCTTAAAAACTTTACCTTAATACAATTTGAGTTTTCATGGCTTATAAATTGTTTTTACTTTACTCCCTAATTTTATTCTTGACACAGTTTCTTATGATTTATCGCTTCCTCTCAGATTATTTCCGCCCCGGGCCTGCAGAGGTGTAGCGGCGCCACTGGTATCATTGACCACTACCGAATGTTAGCTACCATATTAGGTATCGGCCACCACTCCAAACACGAATTTGGTAGATTTCTGAAACCATTTTTTTATATGACCGAGCCAATATGTTCTTCATCCCGGATCTCTTTTTTTCTGGCTATTTTGTTTGATTAGCTAGATGTATAGTGCTTAGAATTATTAGCTGCATAATGTCGTATCTTTCGGGATGACGCATGACTTGAAAGTATTCGAGTTTGCAGATCTTTAGTGCCCTCAATAATTCTATATTCTTGCGCAATCACCTTGGCATATTCGTTCTTGACTCTGTCAACCCAGAGCTTATATGTAGCATCTTTCGATAGACCCACATTTCGAAGACCTTAGGCTTTCTTAACAGCTTATAAGTTTAAAAATTGGCGTTTTTTCTCAATGCCTTAAGAGGGCATAAATTATACTATTTTTCAAGTCGGATAGTAGTGACGATATTAACAACTATCAGCCTATCTCCTTGCTCAGTGTTTTTTTCAAAAATAATTGAAAACATTGCTAAATCACGGCTTGTGTATTTCTTTGACTCCGACGGACTTTTCTCTGATTATCAATACGACTTTAGACAGGGCCGGGGGACAAATGATGCCATTAATTTTGTTACTCAATCTGTAGCAAGGAATATCGATCAAGGAAAAAGAGCCATGGCAATTTTCCATGACCTGTCTAAAGCATTTGATACTGTTTCACATGCCATACTTAAAGAAAAACTTATTGGAAATGGGATACAAGGATACCCGAACGATTGTATGGCAAGTTATATGCAGGACAGGTTAGAATTTTTGGTGATTGATGGCAAAGAAGCGACAGAGCCAAAATCCACCATGGTGGACCTCAAGGCGACGTACTTGGCCCAGTTCTGTTTCCCATGTATGTTTATGATTTGTGTAAATTACCTCTCGGCGATAATGCACGATTTTTCTCCTTCGCTGATGACACGGTTCTCCTCATGGAAGCGTAATCTTGAGCTGAGGTACTCGTCAAGGCACAAAATAGCCAGAATAGCGTCAAAACATCGGTCGATCCACATGTCCTAACCCTCAACGCCTCAAAAACCAAATTCATTGCGTTTGAGTTACATTCGGTAGTCATCTCACTTCCTCCATCACTAATTATCCACTCTTACCGCTGCAAAAGGCAACCGACCTGTGCATGTTACCAAATCCAATAAGTAACCGAAATCAAGTGTCTTGGTGTTCTAATAAACTCTAAATTGAGCTGGGATAACCAATTAGTACAATTGTCTTCGAGATCTCTGAAACTGGTTGTCGTATTTAGGGAATTACGCAACGTCCTGTCAAAGAATTCTATAAATATGGTTTACATGGCACTTTGTCGGGGTTTATGGATGCATAAAATTCTAAGGAATAATACTAGGTCTGTAAATATGAAACTGGAATTTGCCCATAGATGGCGCTAGTTGTCAATGTTGTTATCGCCAAGTGTCATCATTGACGTCATTTGCTTTGTTGACATCAGACATAGATTTTTAAGTCACAAAAATTCAAATTTCAAACGCCAAAATAGTTTGTTATAACTTTGAACATAACGAATTTTTGTGCCTGAAAATGACGATTTGCGGTCAGCATTGATTTTCTGTTACCATTTGAAGAATACTGAAGAATCGCATCGAATGCTTGTTGAAGCTTCTTACTGTGAGCATCATGTTCTTGGTAAATCACAGTGCTTTGAGTGATTTTAAAAATTCAAAAGTGGCACTTTTGACGTAAAAACGAAGAATGTGGGAAGCCACCAAAAAAAATTGTAGACACTGAACTGCAAGCATTGTTGGATGAGAATGACACTCAAACGCAACAACAACTCGTGGATCAATTAAATGTGACACGAGAAGCCATCTCCGTTTGAAAGCCATGGGAAAGATTCAGAAGATGGGAAAATGAATTCCACATGAACGAATTAAAGACAACAGGAAAAGCGAAAAACCACTTGTGAAATGCTGCTCCTCCAGGTACAAAAGAAAGTAATTTCTTCATCATTGAAAATTAAATTTAATCTAAACCACTGTCTTTTGGATTGCACTGAGACGAATACCCAACAGTAGCTTTTAAAGGTACCACATATCGGTGCGAAAAGAGAAATTTATAAGTCTATAAAAATTTATAGTAGCACAAAAGCCTTTGTTGATATAATTCTAACATGCTGTTCCAAGAAAGAAAGCAAGGCGTTAGATATTCGCTAGCTGTTTATGAAACATTCGCTCACCTTCTTCCATCCAACCCTAGATAAACGACCACGAAGCCAGCAACACGGAACCATAAGAGCATCTGCAGGACTGAATTATGCTCTTCATTTGCCCAAAGACAACTATACTATATAGCATCTAAAATATTCAACCGCCTTGATACCAATGTTTGCAATATCATCTCCTGTCACTTCTTTCTTTAAGAAGCTATCAGTAACATTTTCCTGATTTTTTAATTCA
>JAOPUG010000215.1:2600914-2611982 GCA_027564375.1 Micropterix facetella
TTGTCATAATATTTATATTTAAAAAAAAATAAGTTAAATAAAACTAATAATTTTCAAAATTATCATTAAATTTTATATACCTATTCTTTTTTTACCAGTATGTACCAATTTTGAAATATAAAGAAGCGTTTTATTTTTTGGTATTTATTTTTAAAATTAGCAAAGTGAATGAAGAAACGTCACAAATTATTCATTATTATTGGATTATCGCAAATGTATACCTTTTCATGACTATTTTTGTGAAATTTAGTCATTTAAAAAAACCTACATTTTTAACTTTTTTGGAATATCACATAATATGATGAAAAATAAAGCTCCTAAAATGGGCCTTTTTTGAAAAGTCGACTATTTGATTGCCTGGTGAGACGCTATTTCAATATGGTCATCCCGAAGAACTGTCAAATGGTGATTTTGTTGACATAATTTTTGGAAACTTTAAACGCCTATATCTTTTTTATTTATGTCTGGGCAAAGATTTTTACAGACCTGGGTTCAGTGTGGTGAATAGAGTCAAGTGATATTAAAGCATCTTCAATGGAAGGGCTAACAATTACAAAGGTACTAGGAAATGCAATATGATGCAACAATGAGTCACAGGAAGCTGCTTGTTGCTGGATGTTGAGACATGTTCATACGAGCATAGTAGCCTCCATGCCAAGCCAATGGGCTCAGAGTTTGGGGTCTTTGATGATAATGACACACCCGTAGTTATCAGACAATTCTGATCTCTAAAGAAGAAAATGGTAGCTGCATTTTTCAAATTGAGTGGAATTGTGGAACGTGTCATTTTAGACACACAGAAGTCAGTCACAGCTAAGTGGTATACTGAACAGATCCAAAGTCATTGGATCTATGAAGAACCTGCGGCCAAAGTCAAGAATGGACACCTGGTTCCTCCATACGATAATGCTCCAGCTTGCCGCGCCAAATCCTGTCTGAATATTTGACTGCGACTGAACTGAAACTTCTCGAGCACCCTCCATACAGTCCAGACCTTGCTCCCTGTGACTTCCCGCATGTGAAAATTAAGCTAAAAGGGAGACGGTTTTCCAGTGATGAGGTTCTTCTGCGGGCTTGGGACGAGTGTGCTTTACTCCCTAGTGCAACTTGGCAGAACTGGTTTAAAATTAGTTTCGGAGGATGCAGAAGTGTAATAAATGTAGAGAAAATTACTTGTAGAGGAAAAAAATAATAAACAAAGCTGTATTGAAAACTTTCCTAGTACCCTTTGTATATAATAGAACACATAATCGTTTTTATGTTATAATGTCTAATTTGTTATTTTTAAAGAAACTTCTTCTTGCACACCCTATAGACTTATATCACGGAAAAGATGGCTTCTGCCAACATCCAATTAGCACATTTTACATCAGTACCGGTTCTATTTTCGTTTTCCAAAATATGATAATCATGCATGTATTTTATTTGATTTGTGAATTTGTTTTTGTCGTTTAGCAAATAGTTACAGATTAACCCATCGACTGTGGCCGACTACCAAAATGGCCCATATGTGGCTCCTAAGAGGCATTCGCAGTTGAGGGGTTAAAGGTGTTGATGATATCGGTGCCGAAGGTCGTATGTTATGTAGGTGTTGTTATTGGAGAGGTCAAATCTTAACTGATTAGACCGCAGATTGAATACACTGTTTCTATAGTATTTATTACGTCTTATAATTAATACCATACAATTACATATAATATTAAATACCATGATTTCGCAAATGTCATCACCCGGAATGGCTTCGCTGTTCACCTTCACACGGTGGAAGTTGGTGCTCGTGGCCTCCCAGCCGAATCTCTATTTTGGATATTTAAGAATCTTGGTCTCTCCAGGAAAATAATTAACTCCTTAGAAAAAATATCTAAAACTCCAATTTTTGCATCTCAAATTCTATGGCTTCGAAGGGGGAGTGAATGGGGTGGTAAGGTGACCGCTCACATGTGGGAAGACAGCTGTCCTTAACCTACCACAGCCGGTCGTTAGTCCGGAGGCCACCGCTCACCCCCCAGAAGTGAAAATATAGTATTATGATGGGCCCGACCTTAGTCGGTGAATTCCATGGCAGCTCCGTTTGTACTTACTTACATAAAATAATATAAATTTATTTAACATTATTAATTTTTTTTTGATTTAGGAACTAGGAATAGAACTAGAAATGTGGCAAAATGTATAGAAACTGCAATTGAAATTTTGATTGTATTAACTTATACTTATTTGAATGATCACAAAATAAATTTAATGAAGGGTGAATTTATTATCTGCCACATCAAAATTTGTATTTTTTCTGTATAATCAGTTGTCTGACAGGTTTTTATGTATATTTTTTTTGTTGCAAATTTACAAAATTATCAAATTATGTCCTGTTACAGCCCATTTTACCTGACCCTGCTTTATGCAATCTTAATTTGAACATTGTTCTTGATGCTTTTATAAACTGATCTCACTATCCAATCGCTTTTGGCGAGTGAAAAGCGAGAATTGTTTTAAACGGCATTACGACCACTGTCGCTATCGCTAAATTTTTCATAGTTTTCCTCCTCTATAAACGCCGGTGTCAATTTTCTCAAACCACTGAGATTTCTTCAAAAACAATCACGGCGTAGGAGCGAATCGCTCCAATCTGTCACTAGCGGTCGAGAAGCAATACTAATTTATACGTAGTAATGAGTCTTATTCGCTTGTTTCCAAGAGGTGAAACAAAAAACGAGAGTTTAATGGTATCGAATGAAGCAATTGCAAGAGTGATTGGATTGCGAGAGTGTTTGTACAACATGCAGGATGGTTGGCAATAAATTAGTAATTTTTGTTTCAGACAAAAACTAACATCCCCAAAATGGAATCGTTTTAAAGGCATAAAATTGCGATGGAAGGACAAAATTCGACTGAACAATGTTATATGGCGATGCTGGCATATGCAATGTAAGTTATAAAAATAATCGCACGTTACAAAAATACTCTGATTAAACAGGAATAAAATCAGAGAGGTCAAAAGTTTACATGTAAAATTTTGTCGTAATTGCTTTATATCAAAATCGCGCAGACAGATAAATAATAGCTCGACATACGCCTCGTTATCTGTAAGGAAGTAGTTCAATAATGTTCGAACAATCGCTGTGATTTAATGAGAGTAACCTGCACAGCGGGTTATCTAATCTAGGAGATTTCAACAGAAATTAACTTATCACTAGGTAGGTGTAAATATTTAACAACTTAATTTAGATATTATGAAACATGGATAATATTTACTGAAAGTTGAGTATTACTTTAATGCAGCTTATCTTATTCACTTAAAAGACAAACTTGGATGCAAAGCACTCCATCCAAATATAACACTTTATATTATATCAAAGAAGACGGCTCCTATTGCTTTCAAGGAGCCAAATATCCTTAACTGGTGAAGTCGAGTAAAAATTACCTAGGCATACCTTTTATATGCTACCAAGGCAATGAGAGGGAAGTCAGGGAATGATACAGCCTCAAGGCCTGGGGCCAACACCCATGACAATCGTTTTTGAGGTTCTCGACGCTCAACTCTCACTCACCGATTATCAGTTGTTGCCCCGCGAGCTGATCTGACTAAGTTGACATATAACGGCCATCATAGCCCAGGCTACAAGGAACCATTATGATCCTATGTGAGGTCGGAGAGGAACAGTGAGAGAGGGGTGCGGGACGAGTAAATTAAAACCGCAGGATGATTCATCACTCGTCTTACCGGATACCTACAACAGGACGCTCAGCCCTGCGATGAAAGCCGGGTCAATGGGCCCGGCTCACATAAAGCATTGCTAAAGGGCAATTTCCCAGCATTAGACGTCACGGGCCTTAGACAAGGCCCTTTGACTGACTCACGACAATCACTCGTCAGTACAGCGGTGTTTGCATAGATGAAATTATTGCCCTCTCTCGCCGTCTAAATGACATGCCACGCTGCTTTATCATTTTACGAGTATGATTGGTTTAAACAACAAGGAGACATATTGCGACCCAGTATTTTATTTTCGTGGCCCGGTGCCAGATCGTGACCCATATATGGGAAACGCTGCTCCAGGGCATTGTGAAATGGCAGACCACGAAAATCATCACATGTTTTGAAAATCATTTCAGTATTTATTTGGTTGGACCCAGCATGCATTTTTATTTTATCTTTTGAAAGTTAATTCGGGTTCACGCAAATGTAAATCAAACATTTCTTATTCAAAGATTTATTTTACATATTTTATCCACATTTGGGTTAAAAAGAGAAACTTTTATATGTGTTAGTAATCGGGTAAGAAAATAATCATATCAACATAAAATTTCGATAAATATATAATTATTATTAGGTAAGGCCGTAAGTTACAAAATACGATATCAATGTGTTTATTATTTATGTAAATGCGAATGATTCGCAAAATAGTGCATGGTGGAGATTGCAAAAAATTTCGTGGCACTTAAAAAAAAGATGTTTAGTCTACAGCTAATACTCTACAACTTTTTCTCTTAAGAACTTTCTTCAAAAATAAAATATTAAAAGGTTACAAGGCAAAGAAATTAAGAAACTTTCTGTTTTCTTTTAAAACAATGTGACTGCCATTCGATTATCTATAAAAATATAAGACTCGGAACATTATAAGTTATGTCGAACTTGTAGGAATTTTTCCCAGCTTTAACATAACTATTTACACTTTTTAGCTCTGGCTCATAGTTTCAAGAAATAGCAAGAAATCAAAAAATGCTGAAGTTTTTGAGCTTCCTATACTTCAGTGCGGCATTTTCGTAGGACTCCATAACCAAATCAGTAAAGGATCATCCCCCCTACACTCATACCAATCGGTTTTCCTTCATAAAAAATGCAGCAATAATGCCCTTAACAAATCAACTAATGAAAACATTCTGGTTGATACTCGATTGATATCATATACTTTCCCAAATTTCATCTTGATGAAGCAACATACAATGGTATTGGCTATAATAAGTGCGATAATTTATTTGCATTCGATTTACCTCTTGTTTTCTCTCTGATTTAACTGATTTTTTTCAATTATAATATTTTGATTAATTTTTCGAATTTTTTATACCCATCATTTTAAAATTTTAATTATTAGACTCGTAAATCACTAAAGATATTAAGAAATAACTTAAAACAATGTTAGATGCACTATTCTCAGAATTCTAAGACACTTATGTTTTCCATTCTAGCATTAATGATAATGGAGTTATAACTTTTTTAATTTTCAGATTATACCATTTTTAATTCCAAACCTGCTGAAGTTGTCAAAAAGTGACATAAGCAAGAGTTGTAGGCTTTGTTCTCAGAGTTCTAAGTCACATTATTTATTTTTCTAGGTCCATTATTAATGGATTTATGATTTTTTGAAATTTTGGAAAGACCACCGTTTTGAAACGATATGGTCAATATCTCATCGACTTTTCAAAGCTCGGCCTTAGAATGAAATATTTTTGTACGTAATTTAATCCTAATTGGTCGAGTAGTGTCTGAGATAAAGCGGGTGCAGACACACACACACACACACACACGCAGACAGACATTCAGGCCTATTCTCTAGGCACGTACGCCTGCTTTTTCGCATGCGATACGCGAAAAAGCAGACGTATGCGTATTTTCTTTTTCTCCTATTGGTATTATGACACGTATGTGAAACGTAACGGTTCGGCGGCCGTAGTGTCCGTGGCAGTGGTTTTGTGGAATTAGAAGTAGAATGAATTTTTTGATAGCACAGCCGTGTATAGGCAGTTATACGCGTATAAGCAGACGTACGCATATAAGCAGGCGTGGTTGAAGAATAAGGCCCATTGTCCAGAAATCATTTTGATGGCCAGGATCTCAAAAAGTGGAGATCCAGTGAAAACTCGAATCCTAAATTTTACTCGAAAACAGGACTTTCCCTATTTACATACTTCGTGTAACACAATGCATTTTTTTTTAAAAAAGTGAAGTCATAAGTATTAATTTACACACTGTGATTTTTTTATTTGCTTTCACATATTTGCAAAATTGTTTCTGGTTACCCTCAATTATTATTTTTTTTTGCGGTGACATTTGTTCATTGCTATTGATTAGAACTCACTTATTGGTTTTCTATTAATATTTGTCGATTACTCTTCAATAGCAAAAAGCAGGGCCAAGGAAAGTATTTGGTATTTTTTATCAACTTTCACTAGTTACGGGTTAAAGGCTCTTAGAGTAAAACCAAATAAATATATATTCTTGCATGTCATCACCAAAAGGGCTTACTGTTGACCCCATCATGGCAGTCCGAAGTTTCCATTGTTTACTAATAGCTTTTATTTCCTTTATTATATATATTGGGACTTCAAAGATGTTACGACGCATGATTTTCTGAGGAATATCAAGGGCGATAAAGACCATCACAACAAAGTCTTCACCTTGATTCATGTGTGACATAATATTTAGCTTCTCATTGGCTCGGCCAAAGGGTATTTGACAGGCCCCCACTTCAGTTGTGCAATATAGTTTAAAGATAAAGATTTTGTTGACTAAAGATAAGATAACTATTACATTTACCACCATCCAAACAAATTAAAGCAGGCTAGACATTTTCTATTTGCGTTTTTAGGATCTCCAGCGAGTGTCCATCACATTGATCTTGTATATTTGAGAAGAAATCAAAATCAATCTGTCGCAACTATATTTAGGAATGTTTTGATAAGCAAAATGTAGCCTATTTGATATGAAAATGTAGATAATCAAAGTACTCTTACAAAATCTAGCCTAACTTGAATGTCAGGATCAGCATGTTGGACGGTGGTATGAATATCAAACCGGCTGATATTTATATGCCTTGTTTTCAGTCATCAAGAAACGGAATACCTTTGTTTGTCAGTTTGCCTCGCCTCTCGACGTAGATACACATATAAAGCCGGAAGCGACATTACTCGAGGGGAAATATTGGAAGAGGCGAGCTGAAGCGATTATCGCAGAGTATAAAAAATGGCGCATGTTTCACATGAGGGCCAGCGGCCGTGTGCTCACTGCAGCATCCGTGGTAAGATCAGGTTAAATTGAAGAAAAAAAAACTGTTGAATGTAATAGTGTTTCAGGGCAAAGATCTCTCTGCCGATCATGTTGTAGAAAAATAGATGCCTTACCAATTTCTGGCCGTCGAAACGCTTGGGTATTTGACAACTACCTAATTTCTCATTTGTCATGGCCCTTTCTCGTTTATGATTTCATTAAAACCTGACTGTCCCGCCTTCACCAGTCTAATGGGGTCCTGCAGCTCAGATCCTAATGGGCAACTTTGTTATCATGGTCAGCCCACCCTGGACTGTTGATGTGTTGGTCGGTTTACCGGCCTCACTCAACTGACGAATAGCCGGAGGAATCTAGAACTGTAATGCGACCTAAGACGCGGGGGTAAGTGTTGACCTGTCGTCACCTATCCTTAGGAACGATCTGTTGGCCACCCGATCTCGGGTGGACAGAGAAATCTGACTAAATTTGGGAGTGAGGGTGCGAGGGCCCCACTAGGTTTGAAAATTCCCAGTGCCTTGCGGTGAGGAGTTGGCGATGCTTGCTATGTAGATCGACCTTTGTCTCAAGTCTCTGCGTTCATCTCAGGATGACATAACGATATAGGTCGTCGAAACATCCTGAGGTGGCGGGTTCGCCCGTAGCTTTGACACCTACACGGTCCCGCCTTCACTAAAACCCGACTGTCCCGCCTGGATGGTACCTAACGGCTCTGCGCAGGTTGGGTCTGATAACCTGTTTGTGTGATCTTTGGTCGGCCCAACTCACGGTTCAGCTGCTATCTGGTAGCCTCCTCAATGAGGGATTTAATCTGGAAGGGTCGCTCTGACCAATGCCTGCGGTCCGTAAACTGCAGGCGTGGTCTGTTGGGATTGAAGTGTGGATCCGGGGAGAAACCTTGGACGGAACTGACCAGTTGGTGCACTGGACGGTTTGCTGGCTACACTGCTTAATCGGAAAATAACCAGAGGAGTCTGGAAATGTATGTTTCCTTTGACAGCGGGGGTAGATGTTGACCTAATAATGTCACCTATCCTTAGAAACGATCTGTGACCCGAACCCGAATGATACTGACGGGCAAAGGACGCCCCGGATCCGTGATAAATTCGAGTAACGAATTACCGCTTACATCAGGGAGAGACCGCGCAAGCGACCTTGAATCTGTGACCAGACTGGAGGATGGAGCAATCCATCCAAATCTGGTAGTAAGGGGTGAGGCTGCCCGCTGGGTGGCAATTCCTAGTGCCTCGCCGTAAGACGTTGTACTCTTACGGGTTGTTGGCGTTGCTTGACTGAATTGTATCTGTCCTTAAGTCTCTGCGTTTATCTCAGGGTGACAACAACAGCCATTAAAACATTCTGGGGTGATGAGTTCGCCCGTAGTATTGACACCTCCCCAACAGTCCCACCTGGATGCGCTAGTAATAGCTAGTTTAAAATCCTGACTGTCCCTAGCCAACTGTCTGACCCCTCCACTCTTTTCAGGTCTATACGCAACTTTATGCTAGAACTTAAACTGCCCTCTGTACTTTATGCCAACTCCGACAATATCGAAGCACGCAAAAAGTGGCTGTAGTGAATCAAAGGATTTACAAGCCCGCATAGGCTCCTATAAAAGTTTCTTGCTGGAACAGGACGAAATGGCGCTTGTCTGGGGTATGGCAGTGCAACCATGAGCGATGTGGACCTGAAGAAGCCATTCTTGTGAGGAGATAATGACAGCGACAGTATGGCTCATGCTCTCAGTCTTCAATGTCAGAATGACTTGACAACAGTTGGGGACGTTTGCATTCCTCCTTCAATACACTGGAAGATAATGTTGTATGACTGGACATCAGAGATGCATAAATTTTATTTAAATGCCTATCAGCATACACTTCCAAACCCCAGTAACCTTGCTCACTGGATCTATTCAGAGGATAGTTTATGCACCCTCTGTAGCAACACCATTTGCACAGCTGGACATAGTTTAGCTGGCTGCATGTAGGACTTAAATCAAGGCTGGTACACCTACCACCATGACAAAGTCCTTGCTGTTATTTGCGAGGTAATTAGCCCCTCAATGTCTCGCACCAACAAGAATTTGACAGTACCCTCCAAATCCCCAATACAGTTTGATCAGGATGACTCAAAAGGCAAAAAAACGTTCCACTCCAAATCCTTTCCTAATAATTGGGAAAGCTTCAGACTGGATTTTGAAGGTCCATTCGGACTCTAAGCATCATCATTTTCCTGAAAGTTTCCAATGCACAGCTCTTCATCCAGATATAACCCTTTACTTCCTATCTCAGAAAATTGCCTTTATTATAGTATTAATAGTTCCACGGCACAAATTATATCCCCAAGGACGAGTCAAACTAAATAAATACCATGATCTCGCACATGCCGTGACCTGAAACAGCCACTGTGCACCTTCGCACTGTAAAAGTTGGCGCTCGTGGCCTGCCAGCCATCTCTGTTTCATCTCTTTAAAGATCTTGGTATCTCGAAAATAATCAACTCCTTTATAGTAATAAAAATCTAAAGCTGCGATTACTGCTTCGCATACTTTATGGTATCAAAGAAGTAGTGAACGCTCGCATGCAGCAGGAAAACCAACCGGTCGTTAGTCCGGAGTCCACCGCACACCCCCCAGAAGTGTAATAGCCTGCAGTCAGTGAATTCTATGAATGCTCCGTTTATATTTATATTATTATCATTTGAATGTGTCTCAACAGATGTCAGAGATGGATATGGTTGAGGGTTTTCCATACGATGATGATTCTGCCGGTCATATGCTGGTCGACGAGGATTACATCGCGTTCATGAGCGACACTCTATTCTCCACGATTACATCGAATCAGCCATTTGCATTTCCAGACACGAGAGAAATAGGTATAGAATCCTTATCACTATTGTCATGTCGTTTGTGTGAATTTTTTACCCGAAAATAGTGAGGTTTTATCTCATATAACCCAAAAAAATGTGACATTTATAGACGAGATAAACAAACTATTATTTAAATAATGATGAGTAATTTCTTAATAAAAAATGTGATTATATTTTTTTTTCATTTTTTTTTATAGCGAGAGGGGCTGGTCTGGCAGATTTTATTCAGCCGAGTCTGGGGCCTTTGCAACCAAATTTAGAGGATTTTATGGACACATTAGAACCATTGCAAGGTATTTTATTCCACCATTATATGGAGTATATGGAGTTAGAACAGTGTGCACATTTTCGGGCTGCAACGCTAAGGGGTACGTACCACCCAACGTCTAGCCCAGAGATCGTTGCAACCGCTGTTGTCCAGGGTAGACTGAAGTGTCCAGTAGATTGGTTCATTCCATGAATTTGTGTTATCTTATTTATAATGTCAAACAACCGCGATAGTCTTCGATTTCATAACCATCTTAGCGAAAATGACACGGAGTGCTGGCTCAATCCCAGTAATAAAAAACCCATTCATAAATAGTCCAAGTCGAAGTAAATTGCTGTGTTGAAATAACACACAAACTAATACTCGGGAAATGTTATATATAAAAATGTATTGAACAATTTTTTAATGTTTTTAAAAGTATTTTGAAAAAAAAATGTATTGTTACCTTTTACTTAACTGCTTTGTTATTTTTCAACGAACATTAACCTAACTACTATGATGAGAGAAAGTAATGTATAATGCAATGAAGTATATAAAATAAACTATTGTCGCCCTACTTTAGAAGTTACAGAAAAAGAATGAAATAAATTTTCTTATTTGTTTCAAACTTTCATTTTTATCAATTTTGACTTTAATCAGAGGCATATGATGGTGATGAATTTGTAGTAGCCCTTAGGAATCTGACTTTGCTCGCTTTGATTCCAATTTTGTTCTAAGAGTTACTCGACTGTTCTATAGTCCGTGTACTGTGACATTAAGTCTATTGAAGTTCTTCTAACTCTACTGTTCTATAGTCCTCGTACTGTGACAATAAGTCTATTGAAGTTCTTCTACTGAATCAGGCCCCTTTACTCCATTATTATTATTGGGGTGTTATGGGCTTTTACGTGTCACGTCGACCAAGCAGTGATCTATTGTGACGGCCCTTTAAAGTT
>JAOPUG010000215.1:2658903-2673250 GCA_027564375.1 Micropterix facetella
TATCTAATATTAATGATTTTATTTAAAAATCTAAGAAATTGCCATTTTTTTCATTTTCAATAGTATTATGGCTGGAAAATGTACTAGACATTTAGCAACACTGTCCATCCGTCAAACCACCATGTTGTCTTTCTTCTCCATCAGCGATATTATAGTAATCTATGTTCTCCCTTACCTACTCCTCATACATCGATTGTGGTGCGTCGGTACGTCATTCACTTCACACCTTTCGGGAACCGAGTCGCCGCTGGCGCCACCCACAAAAAGCTTTGCGCCCACATCTTGATTCTGCCTCTTCCTTGATTAAGATTTAGACCAGTGAGATCTAATCTTGTCCACCTCCTAACCTCCATAAACTAGAATGCAATATGTCAATCTATGCTAACGTATGTCGTCATAAGGTGCGTTTCCTTTGGAGAATGTCAAATCGTTTATAGTAAATGCTACAATTCCTCAAATGGACCACTTGTATATCCGACTCTAAACGGAACGCTGTCATGTCATTCTCTTCGAATTCAGTGTGTCTGGGTCCGTTATTTGTGTTAAAACCATTTCACTGAAAAAAAGCACGAAAAACACCACAAAATATATTACTTTAAATGTATACACGTCACTTTTATTTTAAATTTGCCTAAAAACGACCATTCAATTGCTACTGAGACGACAGCTGTCCTAAATCACATAATTACCAGCGACCGCCTCAACTCGAAGGCATGGGCGTCCTCTGGAGAAATTCCTCTTGCGATTCTGCACTGCTGATACCCAAATGGGACGCGTCACTGGCGTTTGCTGGACCGCATGTGGAAATTCTACACTCCATAGAGCCAAAACATATTTTACCCGAAGCCTTTGGAAGTACTCGTCAGCACACAGCAACACTAAATAAAATCCAAGCTAATTCTATCAAACGATTAGGGTCTACAAATGTAGTTTTTAATATTCCTAGAAGTCCACTTACGTGAAGAGACATATCGTATAACGGCCAAGAGCATTTAGCCTCCTAGTCAACACCTTAAAAGAGTTCCTATTAAATCCAGAAACTAACTAAAAAAGAAAAATTGACAAATATATCAAGACACAAACATATAACAAGATTAGATTTTGATTTCATTCAGTTGTATAAATTACTATTAGTGGTAATTATTATCGCTGATATCATTGTACTGAATTTCTTATTAATTTTATTACATAATGATATGACTATATACCTAAATGACATTAATTATATTTAATAAACTTTAATTTATTTCGAACTTTATGATATTATCTAGTCGCGTGCGACTCGTCTTGTGGGTTTTGCTACTAACGATTAAAATGCCAACAATTTAATTGTAATTTATTTATTTATTACAACCATTTTAATTTTCTAACTCTTGGCAGAGCACTCGGCAGATCTCCATCTTTGTCATGTAGGTACCATTAACATTAAAGATGCAGATTCTCCAAACGATTGTCCTCCTCGCCCCTCAACGAGCTGACGCACTATCTTGACATCTACGCCAGCATATTTATTTCATTGTTTAATCTATGTCAGTATCAGAGAAAAATTAAAACTTTATTTGTTTTATAGCATTTGTAAATAAGCCAGTTAATATTAATTGTAGCACGTGGTCACAGAAGAAACAGATATTTGTTTAGTTATGAGTCAATTAATATTTCCTGGAACGCATTATGGTTATCTCATAATCTCAAAGCAATAATTATTTTTATGGTTTGTAATTTCCATGTTGTTTAGCAAAAGGACCTATTATACGATTTTTGCGCCATTAGTCTTTAGCAAAACAAATATATATGGATATATGTACTTACTCGACATCCTTTTGATATTTCTTATATTTGATCTCTTGCAAGGGCTGTTTACTGGGTCCTGTAGGCTGGGCAATCACACCAATCCTGGGCCCTTCGTGGGCCAAATCGGTGCACGTGACCATTTCAGATATAGTCGCGTCCCTCTCGTCATTTTCTGGAGTAGCTTCCAATAATTTGGGGAAATCACTGGGATACGTTTTCGCCAGTATGCCGGGTAACGTTACCATCGAATGATTCCTGTTATTGTATTCTTCGTAATCGAATTGGCTGCTGAATCTGGGTTCATTTTCCGTCGCGGGTATGACGATCGGTTGGAGCTGGTTGAACCCGTTTTGGATTGGCTGAAAAGATTTTATTAATCGAAGGGTTTATTGCCGCAACCGATAATCCACAAAATTAGAAACTCGATATACGAGTATGAGCCTTTAATGTTTTAAAACAATGTACTTATCAAATATTATGCTAGGGAGAGTCACAAACCGGTCACAATTTTGGTGGCTTTTCATACATTAGACTGAAGGCAAATTAGGACAGGCATACGGCTAGCGGCAAGTTGTGATTTTTTTGGGGCCGGGTTCTAGATTGATTCGACCCTGCTGAACACGAATCTGCTCGGTGCTAAGCTGAATTTTTCATATTAAAGCCGGAAATCTAGTTGGTGTCATCCGAGGGTCCTAATTGCCCTTATACCGCTGGCCGAGATATCCTACGGTGTCCATTTCTTCGTTTCGGTTTCGGGGTCCACACACCGGAAGTAGTATTTTCCGGTTACCGGAAGTAGTATTTTCAAGATAGCGGCTGGGTCTAAATGATGGACCCAACGATACTGGGTTTAAAATATCGTGCCAGATGTCATTTCTTATGATCCTGGGGTTTACGAATCTTTTACCGCCTTTAGTTTTTTCCCAACCACCGGAAGGGAAATTTTCAAGATGGCGACCATTTCCGTCGGGCACTAATATGTCAAATTTCATGCTGGTAAAAGCTATCGAGATGAGTGTCATTTCATCTGACGAGTGGAGTTTCATGACGTATAAATCCATTTCGACGATCAATATATCCGTGTTGTTAGAAGCAAATTATTTTAAAAACGAGCAGATCGAACAATTATTGAGCGATTAGGTTATGTTTATTACACATAAATATTTAGAATAAAATAACTAAAGTTAAATTTAAAGACAATAAACGTATTTCAGCTGCATCAGTATCGCTCCACAGTATATACGAGTACCTACTATCCAAGAAAATTAGCTCAAAAACGGACAATCAGCAAGATTAACCTTATACGGGGGGCGTTCAATAACTTCTCGGTATAGGTATGAAAACAAAGATATGCAGATGTATTTTTTGGAGTTTACTCTTCAATATTGCAATTTAAAGCCCCCGGTACGAACATTTGATGGGTAGTAAAATGGAGCGTTAACAAAAAGCGTTATGTTAGCAAAAACCGTTATGTTAACAATAACACGTCAGGTACGTATATTATTGGATACTAGTTTACTACTTAAGAATCGATTTCATCTAAAGTCCCCGGTACGAATATTTGAAGGGTAGTAAAATCGTGCGTCAACAAAAAGCATTATGTTTTTATAAATGAATTAATGTTAGCGCCATCTAAGCAGAATATTCTTAATATTTCGAAATTAAATAACGTTTCGTAACATAGTAATATTCGTAGGTACCTGACAAGAGATGACAGCACAAGTATTATTCTGTTAGTGCCAGCTAAGCAGAATAAATATTTCAAAATTAAATAACTTTTCGTAACATAGATGACCTGATAATATATGGCAGCACGTATATTATTCTGTTAGCGCCATCTAAGGGGGTAATATAAACACCTGTGCCCTTGGTTTTGGAATTGTAAAGAGTAAATTCTAGTTGCGCGTCGGAGCTGACAAGCACAATTTTTTTTCAATGTAGTCCCCTCTTATCTCAAGTGCATTTATTAGATTTGTCGATTTTTTTTAAATTTTATTTTTAGCCCGTATAAAAGTAGTTTCATTTTGGTCACGGCCGTCTTCAGTGCTTCATCGCGGCATAGTACGCTGCCGTATTATTGACACCTTTATCCCTATCGTATATCAGCAATATCCCCTGATAATCCTAAAAGATGGTGGCCATCACCTTCCCAGCTGAGGGAACGACCTTGAATTTCTTGAGATGAGCTGATCCTCTAATATGCCACTGCATCGACTCTTGCCAGCTCTCAGTGTCATAATTATGAACCCACGTTTCATCTCTAGTAACAATTCTTTCGATGGCTACGTCTGGATTGTTTCTACATAGTTTCAAAAATTGCGAACAGCATTCCGCGCGCGCTTATTTCTGATGCGGTGTCTGCATTCGCGGCACCAATCTCATTGTCAATTTTGACATGAAGTCATAAATGATGTTGTCTACGATGCCGGTAGAAATAACAAATCTCTCAGCTATCGATTTGATCTTAACTCGACTATTTTCCAAGATAATTTTCTCCAATTTTTCAACAATTTCCTGTGAAGATGCTTCGACAGGCCGGCTGGCGTGAGGGTCATATTCGATGTATTGCCTCCCACGTCTAAATTCACTCGACCACTTTTGGATAGTAGATAACGAAAGTCCAGATTCCCCGTAAATAAAATCCATTTCCTCTTTAATGCATTTATGGTTTTTACCGTGTTTGGTTAGGAATTTACTAACAGAGCGATGCTCTAATTTGACTAAAAACGTAAAATTGGTCATATTGGTAGCGTTTATGTTCAACATTAACAAAAAAAAACAAATGAATGTTTTTCCATTTTTATTTTTGTTTATTGGCTATACGTGAATGTATATGGCCAGTATTTAAAATCATACAAACAGAGATTACAATCTATCTATACCGAGAACTTATTGAATGCCCTACGTAACTACTTCTACGAAAATAAACTAAATGAAATTTCCTATAAATAACATTATAGGAATTTGCAAAAAGCAAAAAGCTTAGAAAAACAATTAAAAATACAGTCAAAGAAGGACCTCATATTCTTCTAGTCTGGCGTTGTCGCATATTTACAATAGCAGCCAGGTGCGCAGGGTTGCTTCTCTTCTCTACGGCATATACAAGCCGCAATTTGGCATGTAATGAGGCCCGTGCAAGCCTAAGGAATGATTTTTAAGGCCATGATTAGCCAGTGGTCATCATCACCATTCGATTTCTTCAACATGCTCATTTCTCCAGATGAAAGCTTGAGAATGCTCTCGACGGATGTGTGGTCGAGCTGCATTTAACTTGGTGGCAGTGCCTCAGGTGTCGTGTTTATGGACTTGCCTAGCTTCATCTTTTGTGTTTACAAGAGATTTTATTTTGTATAGCCTAGCCATGAACATTTCTGCACCCGTGAGACCTTCTTTCGTCAATGGGGAGATACCCAGAAGAGAGTGGAGGTTCAAAAACTTTAAGAGCCTCTGATTTATACCTCCCGTTTATTAAAGAAGTTGCGTCAGAACTTTTACTATTAATTTACATTTTCGGAACCTCGTAGATATAGATATACTTTCTTCCAGCTCTTGATATTGTCATTATCCACAACTGTTCGCGGTAATCAAACCACGATGATCCAGCATTAATAAAACACATCAGTATCTCATTGCCACAACAATGCTATCAAATGGACTTTGCACAGCGTGTAGCATCACTTACCAGCATTATGTCGGCTCAGTCGTAGTTGGCTTTGAGGGGGGGACACATAAGTTTCTGGATTAGACAATGCGGCACATGTTCCATCCTCAAAGCCACTGCACCGTCCTAACTTTTGGGTATAGCTACTTCCCTTGACCGTAATATTTCTCTGATGGGTATGTTTTTTGGATACTCTAGGCTCTTGTTTCCTTCATTTCTTTATTGAATAATTCATGTACAACAATACCTATCAAGTACAAGTACCTACCGAAAATAATATTAGTTATTCGTAGATACTCTTCTCCAATTTGTATCACTTTTTCATTGAAGCGATCTGTATTGTCTGCAAATATTTTAGCATTTTTAGACTTCCAATAGCCATGACTAAAGTTGAGCTGTCAACAATCATATGTGACTTGAGAATTTAGGAGAATAATCAATATTGATTTCTTGAAAAGAGCATTAGGGAGAAGGGACTTGTTGCCAGACCGAAGAACCCCTTCTGCATCTGCGAGAGATTGGCACGAACTCGAGAATTCCTGCCAGGTCGATAGTCCACTCAGCTTCGGAGGCACCTATCACCCTATGCATTACAGAACTGTCCGCATTTGTTACTGATTTTTTGTTATCTGTTTTATTGGTTTGGTTTTGTACATACAGGTCATTAAATATCAAAGGGAGTTTTTTATCACACGGTTATGATAGGAGTCCGTAGCGACATGAAACAGACGTCCACCAACGAAAGTCCCTACAATTTCTTCGCTACTTTAAGCCTTCAAAAGCGATGCTTGGATTTCAGCTGATGCCGACTACATCTTTTGTTGCAGCGTTCTTCAAAATTTCACTTGATATCCATGAAAATATATTAAGTTTGAGGATCATGTTGGACTGGGACTTTTCAGCTTACTTAATTTTACCAATCTTAGCCAACTGGTGGGTTAGGTTCGGATTCGGATGTTATCCGAAACTAAAGAGTTCCCCTCTTGCATATGCTTTAACTAATGATGTTAATATCTGAGAGGCATTAACTAGTAAACATGTCGTATGTTTCCGGTTTTTTAATAAAATGTACGATCTTGACATAATCACGATAACATTTTTGCTTAACAGATTCGTATTCGAATTTAATAATTTGGCCGCCATCTATTAGATCTTTGGCACTGAGCTAAATTTTTTGCAGCGTGTAAGAAGAGCTTCCTTGTCGACTACACTCTTTTTATAAACACTTTAAAATAAAACACTGCTTCTGGGTATGAATCAATTTTATTGCCAACCGACAAACACGTACCAAATTGAATCTAACGGACGAACATCGCGTTCTAATTTTGCCGGACGCGTTTCGTCTGGCGAGCATTTCTACAAGAAATGCTTCTTGTCGCCGCTAGATGTTGGTAGTGGTTATGATCAATAATTAAATTGAACGTTTTTACACATATTGTTTAAATAATAATTAAATGTCCATCGAGTTGCTGCAGTTGTTTATAACGTTGGTGCAATGCGCCCTTCAATTATTTTTAAACTTGTCCAAACCACAGTCCAAACTAACCCACTTGACATTTGAGGGAAATCTTTTACCGATAGAATGTCCGGCATTTCCACTACCTTGGTTGACCAAAGGAGCCATTTTGACTCCTTAGTATAAATGTATAGGATTTAAGGTATTCAATTAATTGTTGCAAAATGAAAATGCAAATAAAAGTTACTGATATTTACTGAGAATCAGAATACAATATTTTTCTTCAGAATACAGAATACATTGTGCGTCAACCCCCCCTCCCCTAATACAATACATATGAAATGTAGCATTTACATGACAGCATATACTGTCTATTAAATGCGACGGTTGTACAGAAGAGTATGTGTTATCATATTTTTTTTCTGAATAACGTGGTTAGTATCCTTAATTCCCATACGACATAAAATAGGGAGGCAGAATGATTTCCTTTAGTACATATCAGAGTTATCCAAGTTTGAAAATTTTAAGTTTTAAAATTCACTTATATTAATTATATTACTTAGGCCATACTGAAGTTTCTGGATTCTGATAAAGTAAAACACTTATAATGTTTATATTGTATTTACGGTTTTTCAAAGTATTCTCCCTGACAATGTATACACTTTTTCATTCTTTGAAACCATTTGGCCCATTTGGGAAAAGCAGTTGCCCCAGTCTTCTTTAGAGGTCTCCTCAAAGGCTTCTCGAAACGCTATCACCGCCGTTTCTGTCGTGACCTTTATACCTCGAAATTTATCCTTAATTTTTGGAAACAAAAAGAAATCGCAGGGTGCAAGGTCCGGACTGTATGGGGTTTGAAAAGATCGTTAACACGCTTCGGGGTGGCCGGGTTCGCCCATAGCAGTTTATAATCTCATTTGTATGGGGAATGCGGGGCTTAATGGGACCGTGCAGCTCGGGTCACAATGGCCAACTCTTGTTTAAAATGGTCGACCGGACTCGCGGATCCGCTTCCATCCGGCAGCCTCCCCGAAGAGGGACTAGCCCGGTGAACCCGATGAGCGCGTTGAGCGGCTGATCTGGATGAACAGCTCGGGCGGCCCTGGATGTCTGAGCGCTGGTCGGCTTGCTAGCCCGATGTATATCGGATATATGCTATATTACGGGTCAGATCGCAGTGTATCCCGTAATGCGGTAAAAACGCTGGGTGAAAACTTCGGACGGATGGATGTTTGATACACTGGCCGGTTTTCCGGCCCTTGCTCAACAATAAATAGTCAGGGAAGTTTGGAAGCGTAATGCGACATATGAAAGCGGGGTAAGTTAGATAACTTATGCTATCTATGCTTAGAAACGATACGTTGGTCACCCGATCTCGGGTGGCAAATAGAGTAACGGGCGCCTTTTATCCGCGACATGTTCCGGTAAGGAATGGCCGCTTACATAAGGTAGAACAACGCGCAAGCGACTTCGAAGGTGCTACCAGAAGGGAGGTCGGAGTAATATGACCATATCTGGGAGTGAGGGTGCGAGGATGCCTCAATGGACATGAAAAATCCCAGTTCCTCGCGGTGAGGAGTTGGACTCTCACGGGCTGTGGCGAAGTTTGGTACGTAGATTGTCTTCGTACAAGTCCGTTCGTTCGTTTCGGGGTGACAAGACGATAATTTCCGTTATAACGCCCCTAGGGGCCGGGTTCGCCTGTAGCACAGCGACATTCAAAAACTGTATGAGGGATGCGTTATCATTTCCACGTTTGAGGTCTTATTTTAGCGGAGTGGGCGGATGCATTGCCGTGATGGTGGACTACTCTGCTGCGAGGACGCTTTTCACAAACTTTTTCTTAAACACTAGGCAAGCAAATGTTAACCTACAAATCTGCAGTGACTGTTCTTTGATTATCAAGTGAAATTATCGTGTAATGTCCCGTATTGCTACAAAAGTAACAACAATCATTTTACCAGTGCTTAGACCTTTCTTGACGACTTTTGTCGGCAAGTTCTCTAAAGGAACGACCCACTCCGCCGATTATCCCTTTCTTTCAGGTTCGTAACAGTACACCCAGCTTTCGTCTCCTGTTACGATTATGATATACTGCTAGCGATTGCCCGCCATCGTATTTTTTATCATTTTATCACACCATTCTACAAGCTGTCGTTTTTGAACTTCCGTTAACTCATGCGGTATCCATTTCGAACAAAGCTTCCGAACTTTCAGTTGTACGTGCAAAATATTTAGCTTTTGGCTCATGCGAATAATCAATGTTGTACAAATTTGCTGAAATGTATTTTTTTATCCGATCGAATTAGTTGTCGTAAAATATGAATCTTAGTTTCTGTTACCGCTGTCGCCGACCGGCCTTCGCATGAATCGTCTTGGAGATAAATACGATCACATTTGAATTAATTATACCCGAAGTACACGGAGCTACGAGATTCATCGAGCTTCATCACTAATCGCTAATTGGTGTCTTTGGCAACTTCCTTCTTGACTTAAACCACGGCGAAAATCGTAATGCATTATAGGTCGACAATTTTCTCGACCTAAATCCATCGTTAGATAAACACGCAATTTTCAAGATGGCGCCACAAAGAAAAAACAAATGACAGATTTAAAAAATGAAATGTATTCTACAGCCAAAGAGTTCCATTTTCAAAAATAGGAAATATTTTTTAAAAATATCTTCAACTCAAGTGGACAGTTCCAGAAACTCTCTGTATGGCCAACGCACTACACTCCTGTTCAACTATAAAAGTTTTCACTCACTTTACTTAAAAGTCACGACTGGTTTTATTCTAATCGAAACAGTATGAAAATAAAGTGAACCCGAAGGTGCACGAGGAGTAAAAATGTCTCAGTCGGGCATTCTAGTGTTAAGCTGCAATAATGAATAGCTTAGTTTTCAAGCTATTGAACAGAATCTATGTACCTATGTAAATTGCTAAACATCCATAAAATAATGATCCGGAAGAAAACTCTTGATGATAGCAATAAGATGTGCACAAATCACCAAGACAGATGAAATAACATAATTTTTTATCACTAATGATCTGATTATCTCCGACAATATGAGCTATTGATAAAGTATTGCTAGGGCGATAACGCTCATATTAGCTTTGTTTTTAATTTTTATATAATAATTTTAATACTTACGAGGATTGTCTCCCTTCGCTGCGGAGAGGCATCATCCGGTTTTGAATCAAGTATAAACTCTCCCTTTCTGCCGAAGCGACAGAAGGATATACAGCACGGATTCACCATTTTACCAAATAATCAAACTCACTGCATTTTTGATCCGAAGATAGATTCGATTTTATTGATTATCTTGACAATGGAATATTGACCGAGTGCCGCCGACTTGCGCGCATACTTAGGACGATTTGCACAGCATGACTGCGTTATCAACTCGTTTACAATCTTATCAGTATCACTTGTAATAGGTACGAAGCGTTGGAAAGATCTCTCGACTTCTAAGCTAGCTTGGCTATTTAGCCAGTAAAATCTGCGATAAATCCAAATCAATTGGCTCTTATCTTTTCTTTATTATAGGCTATCATTTGTACAGACTGAAGTATTGTATGCGTCTGTATGGTTACTCATACCAATAATATAACGATGAATCTCGCAATTACATCAATTGTTGATGTCCTTTCCTTGGTTTTATCAAACCTGTCGAAGATAAGACTTTCTTTAAAATTTACTAGAAAAAGGAAAATAATTACACGAATTACAGTTATTTCATTTATTGTTAATTCAAGATGTCAATTTTAATCATTCTTCAGCAGCTCTCACTAAAGCTGAAAACTTTGATTCGTTATTTTTGAGCAGCTCATTCGGGACTCCATCTTCCACTATTCGTCCTTCTTCTAAAACGATAACGCGATCATAGTTCAGGCTGATTATAGGTTCCAAACGATGCTGTAAGAATTGCAAAAAAAAAACTACGGTAAAATCGCAGCCAATCATTTAATACACGCGATCCAATACAGACAAAACTCAGAATTCGAGCAGGTCACTAGAATTCTTACCATACGTCAAGGATCGAATAAGTAAGATGACAACAAATTCGAAATAAAAATGATCTTCAAACCGACCCAAAATATAGCTCAATCTCTGAGGCCTGTAATGGATGTAATACCACTGCAAACGCCGGGTGTGCATAAAGTCGATTGCAGCTGTGGGTTAGCTTATATTGAACAAACCATAGCCACGCGAAACTGGTAAAACATATCAAGGTGGTGGAAAAATCGGCAATCTGCGAACATATCTTGGATAGCGGAACGAACCGTTGGGTGCAGTTTCAAAATCCCATTGTGCTTTCCAAAGAACAATTCTGTTTCCCCGCATGATCCGGGTAGCCACAGAAATAATAAAACCCCGAACTTCAATAAAGACGAGGGATCCAAACTCCCTGTTCTTAAAATATTTTCAACACCCGTCGCCGAATGCGATACACGATTGTGTGCACGACGGTGCACCCCCCCGCCCCCGCTATAATCTGCGTAATAACGGCAGCAGTATGCCGCCTACCCGTACAACAACGAACAAAAACTGACAGCACTTCAATCTATCCTGGACAACTGTGATTGTAATATCGCCGAAACGTCAGGTTCTTCAATGTTCACGCGGTAAATCCGTATTCGATTATTTTGTAATAGTCAGTTTTATATGAATACATATTAGGCCAATGTATAAGCAATCAAACTTACTGCGACTGACAGAATTGTGAGCGATGGGTGAATCCGCTGCAGTGCTGCTAGAAGCGACCGCTCGCTTCCTTCATCCATCGATGCAGTCGCTTCATCAGCAGCTAGCAGAACTGCCCTTCTCTCCGTCATAGCCGCGAGGGCGCACCTTGCTACACCCAATCCAGCAGATCGCCCGCCGCTCCAAGCGTTCGCATTACTCTCCAAAACACTGTCCAACAAACCAGCGCAGTGTTCCACGACGAAATCCTTGAGTTGTGCGATTTCCAAACACTTCCAAAGTATATTATCCGAGCACGCTCGCTTCGGATCGAGGTTTTCTCGGATCGTTCCGCTGAAAACTGTCACTTCCTGAGGAATAATGAACATCCTTCTTCGAAGGTGGCTCAGCTTGATGCTTTTTAGGTCTTCGTCGTCTATTTTGATGGCACCTTGTTGGATTTCCGCCATTTGGAATAAGGCCATGAGTAATGTAGATTTTCCACTGCCACTGCGACCACAAATAGCAACCTAGAATGCAGATATATTTCGAAACTCTATTTTATGTTAATTAAGAGTATTTGTACCTTCTGCCCTGGTGAGATGGTCAAATTAATATCATGCAGCACACATGAAGATGAAGGTCCGTGGCTTACGCTAACATTCTTAAAAACGATCTCTCCAAAAGTTGGCCAATCATCAAAAACGTCTAAACCTGTAATGTTTAAAACTGTCACATAAAATCCAGTATTTTGCATTTAATTTCACTTACTTACCGTTTATTCTCTCGTCTTCTCTAGGCATTACAATATACTGATGTATTCTCTCAACTGATCCCATGTACATCTCCATATCTGATAAGAACTTCACAACCCAGTTCAAGTAAATCGGTACGAGTAGCGTGTAATTAATGGCCAATCCCACTAATGATGGAGTTACTTCATCTGGATAGGATTCTGCGCATATCAAAGCGACTGTCGTCGCTATGTATACGATTACAGCCCCGAGAAAATCCTGTTAAAATCAAATAGAGACATTTCAGATATTTTAGTATTTGACTTATTTCTATAATTATTTAAACCCAAAACATATTTCAAATGTCCCCAATTCCATGAAATGGACGTTTGAAACAGATATCGGTGATATTTGAAAGTCCATTAAAAATAGCAATCGTTTAATTGCAAATTCGAATGTAGGTATTTCAGAAACGACCTTCCTACAGCTGGACTGCGCACGTGCCAACAAGAAGATATGTATTTTCGCTAATGTCTGCATGTTCAACTTTTTGTGCTCAACCATTTTACAGATATTATAATGTAATTCCAAATATTATCAATCCAACCTACATAATATTTGTATTGTCAACCGGTGGTCTTATTATTCAGAGAGTTGCGATCATCTCCGTTGTGTCAGTAGACCTTCACTATCAAAATGTCCGTTGGTTACGGTCAAAAACAAACACTCTCTTTAATAATGCACTTTCAGAGAAGTATGATATTATATGTCTAACTGAAACATCTATAATATATGGAATAGAGAACTCTGAAATTTTGGATTCGAAATTATGCTCTGACTAGTTAATCTCGGGGCGGTGGCTTACTGATAGGCGTTCAGCACCACCTTTCGGCTCGTTTACATGGGGAGTGGTCCACCTCTGCAGAAGACTTTTGGGTTACCATCTCCTCTCCGCGTTCTAAATCATGTTGCTGCTATTTGCCCCCTGACATAAATCATGCAGAACATGTTAATAAGTAGTCATCCTGACGATAATTTTGTTATTGTTATAGACTGGAATTTCGCCAAGATTAAATGGATTCACTCTTCAGAAAATTGTGATATCCCAGTTAGTCTGACACTGATAGTCTGATACTGATAATGACAGTCTCAGTTGTCGGTTTATCGATACCTTGTGATCTCTGCTCTTGAATCAATATAACACTTAGTATAACAAGTTGGACAGAATATTGGACCTCTTACTTAGTAATGTAGAGGTTACAATTGTGAGTAGTTAAAATCTTCTTGTTCCTATCGACGAATATCACCCAGCTCTTCTGATCTTGATTCCAATCTCTGTAAAATCACTGAACTGTAATGCTCGGGTCATAAAACTGTTCGGACAAACAGATTATTCACTTATTAATGAAGCAATATCAAAGATTCACTGGGTCTCAAAAATTAACAATTACGAAAATGATTGGCCACCAAACGTTTCTACAAAGTCCTTAATAGTATCATCTATCAGTGAGCATGTACTATCGAAAACTGTTTCGCATCGTCAATATCTCCCTTGGTATGATGCATCGTCGATTAAAATAATCAAAGAAAAATATAAATTCCACCGAAAATGGAAGGCAACCGCTAATCTCATCCACTAAGAGGCTTTTTCGGTACTTATAAAAAGCCGCCATAATAAAATAAATAAAACCCCTTTCGGAGAAGAATGTATAAAAATAACAAAAAAATCTTCTGAAAATAGGCAAAATCTAAACGATCCACCCCCGGTATTCCATGCAAAATGAACTTTAATTCTGATGTAGCTACTAGTGGTCTGGAGATATGCAAATTATTTTCTCTGTACTTTCAATCAGTTTATGAAAACTACGATCTTAATCTTGAATTTCAAGTACCTAGTAACTCCCACCAACAGACGGGGGGTGTCAACTGCTACGGGCGAACCCGTCCACCCCGGAGCGTTTTAACGATATAGATCATTCTATCACCCCGAGGCGAAACGCAGAGACTTGAAGTCGATAC
>JAOPUG010000215.1:2722853-2736781 GCA_027564375.1 Micropterix facetella
CCGCAACGCCTGCGACGCCTGCCGCACCTGCCACACCCGCAGCGCCCGCCAGCCGCAGCCCTGTGCGACACGCCAACCGCACCGCTCAACGCCGCTCCTACGTCTCTCCCTCCCTTTCCCCCCCTCTTCCGCGAGCCCCGCCGTTCCGACCGACGCGCTCGCGGAACCACTCTTTGCGGTTCCCATTTACGCTACGAGGGTTTCATTTTTAAATCCATTAAAAAATGTCACATACGAGATGACGTTGTTCCCTGATGCTCTCGCGCATAACGCATAAACGCTACTCTCAATATGGATAAATGATCACCTTCTTAAAAAGTGTACAGCGTTGAATGACAAAACTACCAAAAACTCTCAGAAAAATGCCATATAAACAGAGATGAAAAATCCTTAAACTGACAACTCTGGAGTAACAAAGACATGGAGGAGATCTCATAGAATACAAAATACTGAAACGACTCTATGACTTCCCAGAGTTGGAAAGCATGTTTGTGTTCACTTAAGAGGTCACAGCTTGAAACTCAACTTAACATGCTTTTCAACCAAAGCAAGAAGAATTTCCTGACTAACATAATCGTGAACAACTGGAATAAACTGCCTGAGGAAATTATCGAAGCACCCACCATAACCACATTCAAAATAGGTTTGACAAGTATTCAAAAATTTAAAAAAAAACAAACAGCAACAACAGTGATTATCACAGACATGAACACATCAGCACATAAACTGTTAGTTCATCAAGAAATAATAATAATTTTCAACTCAGTTTTTGGGTTATGGTCAGACCCTTGTTGGCACGAGCCACGGAAAGGCTAATTACCTCGCGAATAACAACAAGGATTTTGTCTCGGCATTAAGTATACCGGCTTTAAACTAAGGTTGAAATACAGCCAACTAAAATAGGTCTAACTGTGCAAGAAGCATTGCTATTACAGTATAGTCAGAAACACCGTAGGTTGGCAATGCCGTTTCTTCCGTCGCTGAGTGATATCACTTTCTCTTCGCCGACCGTAACCACAAGTCGTCTCCGTAATTCTTTAGTAGCTGTCCACCACTGTAAAATTACGAGGCGCTAGACCAAGGTGGAAGGTCTTACTTTCACCCTTTTAAAGGGCCGTCCTTGGTCTCTCTTTCTCCATTTTAAAGGACCGTCAATTCAAGGAATTCAAATTCCAAGGCATTAATGCTTCATCGTCGGTTCACGTCTATGCTCCATCCATTGATTTTTCAACTCCACTTCAGCCTCATGTTATTCTACAGAGTATGACTTCATCTGCATTCATACGCACCGAGCTCGTCAGCTGATTAGGACTCAGCTAATTAAGACTCCGACGTTTCAGCCGCTTTATGTTTCACCTGCAGCGTGACCCAACTTCCTGTATCCCGATCAAGGAAAAAGTACCTTTAAGGATTATTCAAGGTAATGTCAACCCATCTTTAATATTTGTGTAAATGGGATGTCAATTGTCAGTACCTAAAACCTAGGCAATTCAGTGAATATTGCAAAAACCAGAGTTCAAAATCAATTGTGAATCATTGTCAATTGAGATTCAAACGTAGAATGCGAAATAAAGAGATATGACATCATCTCGTATGTGACATTTCTATCGATTCAAAAATCACCCCACAAAAATCTGAGCTTCATCAGAGACTTTAATTCAATTTGGAAAATTGAAATCCTTAAAAAGTTAGATTTGATTATGTTCGCCGACATCCGAACATAGCCGTGAAAAATGTAACCTCATTGAGGTCTATAAAATCCTTAATGAATAATAAAGATAGGAAAAAATGACAGACCCGAGAAAGCTTTAACCCGTCGACGGGATCATGGATGCAATTTGAGCCAAAAATGTCAACTGATTCAACCATATTGTTGATACGTATCCAGCAGCAAAGCTATAATTACGTACGCAACAGCAATGTCTTCTATAGCATTTAAAACAGTAATAATCTGAAGAGCGTGCAAAGAAAGAGGGTCGTTTTTTTATAACACTGTAGACTTATTTGTCTAGCGATTTTAGCGACTGTCTCAGTATGCTCATGCTTATGGCTGAGTTATCCCAATACCAAACCTCAAATGAGAAATGGTATAAATCAAAAACTTAAGACTTATCGGACTCGACAAACAGCTACAATAGGTAATCGTATGCAGTGAATATGATTCTGATCTAAAAATGACAACTATGAAAGCAGGCCTCCAAATGTAAACTAAAACAAACATTCAATATATGTATCTTGGAGGAATACTCGAATCGAATGCTCATAAAATTTGTTAGCGAGAAGAATCGACGATGAGCTGCGAATAGTCTTATATACTAAAATCTTATGATGACATTAAAAACTAGACTCGGGTCGTTCGTTTAAAATCCAACTTTTTAACACTTCTTTTAAAATTAGTGTAAGGGAATTAATTGCTTATGCGGGTGATTTAATTTTGCTAATTAGCCAATGGTAACTGTAGATTTTAAAAACACAGAGTGCATGGGATGTGAAAATATAATAACGAATCGAGCATAATAATCCAAACAAACAATTACCACTCCACCATTGTTATAATCCCGACAAAAATATTTTCTCTAGCATACAAGAAACAGATGAAAATTATTCAACCATGCTGCAAAATCGCATTGGGAAATAATCTGATCTTAAAATGTATAAGGAAAATAATGGGGATTCTTACCTTCCGGCCACTGGACGCAAACTGAAACAAACACAAGACGATAGAAAATTAGAAATACTACTACTAGTGCCAAAGTAAAAGCATTAGCAACCCACTCTTGACAAGCTACGGATGCAGAAATTATCAATATCAAAACATCACATTCAATCGGCAAGATTCGACGAATAAAATCTAAACAGTGCCAGAATAGAGAAGAGATTGTTCACACAGTTAAAGCTAACGGTTTATCAGTCAGTGCATTTATATCTGTACATAGACTTATGATAAAATCTAATAAAATTAAATTGTCGTTTAAACGAGGAAATAAAAAATGCAGCGGGCAAACTAGAGTTGAAAGGAGCGAACAATTCATGCCCGAAGCGAGCAATTCTCAATGGACGAATAAAAGCACACTGAGAGTGGGGCATCACACTGACAATGAAAAACAAACAAATAATATGCACAGCATTTCCTCAAATGCATCCGTTTATAGTAGAATCCGCGTCGGTTGGGACGGCGCGAGCGTGAAGAGCGAGACAAACGACAGTTTCGCTCACAGACTTTGTATACTCGGTTAATGTTAGCCGAAGTGCCTGAACCGTTCCTGAAAAAGGTTGCTGGCATACATGGAATGTCACATTCAAGGACATTCAGTAATTTTAGTGTTACTGTGTGTGACAAATGGCACACCCTGATCTTGAGGTATTCTCCTTTTCAGTCGATGTGTGCCATCATTCATATCTACCGATAATGATGCAAGACTAGTGACTCTGTATTTAGGAATTCTCAGATCGTGGATAAGAGGGCCACACTGTAAGTTTCCGGAATGAATAAAAAAAGTTATAATAAATGGCATAAATCAATTTATTGTTTCTCAAATATTTTCCGTGAGCATTTTTTATTAATACACTTTTTCATACTTTTATAAACCAATTTTCATAACATTTATTCCACTCCTCAATGGTACCTCGTAAACATGTTTTTCAGATTCTCGACAGCCTCTTCTGGCGATCAAAATCATTGACCACCTCATTGTTTTTAATTTTTTGGTAACAAGACATCACTAGATGCCAATTCGGGACTGTATGGAGAAAGGTTATGAGCTCTATGTTTTCCGCATTCAAAAATTTGTTTGTCTGTATGGCCGTGTGAGAGCTGGCATTGACATGTGCAAGATGATGCAGCGTTTACGGTTGTTTTAATGGAGTTCGTCAATAACTTCCGGCAAGAAAATGGTCATATATCTATCAGCATTCACGGTATGAAGATTGTCTAAAGCAACAGTAGCCACGTGTCCAGTTTCCCTAAAAAAGGGAGATATCATCCAGTTCGCAGCACTTTGCACTTTGGTTGGGTTCGGCTCATCTTGAAAGACCCAAATGGTCGATTGCTGCTTGTTTCTGAGTCGCGGCAGTAAATCCACGTTTCGTCACCTGTTACTATGTTCCACACCAAATTTGAAGCCCTTTTGTTGAATCTGGTAAGCATGGCATTACACAAAGTGACGCATCCCATTTTTTAAGCCTCAAATTGAGTAGGATCCACCGCTTTCTCACAGCCAAATGTTCTTGTAGGATTGATTGTACCTGACTCATGCCTATGCCTAAGGATGTTCGAATCTCATGGTAGGCCACATGAATGTCTGTTTAGATCATACGGCGCACAGAATAGTTGTTTTGTTGTTAAGAGTAGTGGACGGTGGACCTTCACGAAATTCGTAACTAAGATTGACACGACCGCGTAACAATTCTGCAAACTAACTATAAATTGTCATCGTCAAAAGTAGTTTGAATCTGAGTGAGGCTCTGTTGAGCTGTCAAATTACACTTAAAATCGTAGAAAATCAAACAGTGAAAAATGTCATGAGTTAAATCCATCGTAATGCAGACAAGCAATTTTTAAAATGATGCCAGAATGAAAAAACAAATAACAGTTAGATGAGACAAACTTTATTCTGCAGCCAAAGAGTTCCATTTTCAAATCTAATTATTTTTTTAAATTGTTTATGTAAGTGGCCAGTTCCGGAAAATTTCAGTGTGACCTATTTCTGACTGGAAACATTACAATATCTTGTTTCATTGTGAATCAGTGTTCCAGTGTTAGATTCTATAGGGTCAGATTAGCTTGATAACAGGTTTGTACACAAATAGTTTATTTTCCAGTGATAACTGATAGTTTCTGCTGATGAACTAAGCTTAACTGATTGCAATTTGGAAATAAGTGCTATCTCCATGTTAGCTGTTTATTCATATGAAGACTTAAGTATTTCGCTCCATCGGCTTGTGGAATTTGTCTATTATTCAGCAGTTTTGGTGGACGTGTCTTCTCGTTTGGCTTCGTTAGCCTTAATTTTACACCTGACATAATTTTCAAGAAGCATTAGTATTCATTATAAACAACCGTTTGGATTTTGTAACTGTGCAAGAAACATCTTTCGACTGACCTTGTGCTGATATTATTTACTGACAGGTACTGATATTATTAAGAATTAAATAGGGTCAAGAGAGAGAACTAAGTAATTTATAAAGCTAGCCATTTTAGTCAGTCATTAGTAATTTAGAAAGTCAATATTATTAGTCGACCGCTAAATAACTTATATGGTTTATATAGTTCAGCTAGCATGAATTGAGTAGGTAAATAAATGTGTATGAAGGGAGGCTGTCGTTCTTCTCGCTATTCACTTTCACACCCGCCAAAGTGTTGCAGACTCCACATACATGACAAAAGTGAACATTTCAACAGTGACAATAAAAATAATGCGCTTTAAATCTCTATGCAAGCATCATGGCTGAAATATATGCTAAAAAAGAAAATGTTGAAGTTGTCGCACAGCTAACAATTTAAAATCTAAAATAATAAAAATGCATGTGAATATCACAGGTGAATGGGTAAAAATTAAGTTGTCCACGATGCACAGTCCCACTACCAATTGAACAGGGATGCACATTGACATAAAAACATGTCGACTGTCTCACCAAGCGTTGGCACAGATCCATTCCTAGTCAGAATTACTGAACGTGTAACAAGAAGACAACACATTGTATGAATAATTGATCTCGTAAAATATCAAACAAGCATGGATTAAGGGACATAAAAAGAGTCTCGAATGTCATAATGTCATGTTTTTTTCGAAACGAAAGTGAATTTATTTTGTAATTTAAATATTATTGTGAAACCCCGCATCTGTATGTTTGAAAACCTTAGGACAATTTTTAATGATGTGATTAATAAAAAACACATTGCTGCTGCGAATCATCAAGACAGATTAAATTCCATGCCTGCCAGCTAATTAAAATAGTCATTAAATTAAAATCAGTTCATTATTAAATTCATAATAATACAGCTCATGCAAGAGTTCCTTAATAGTAAATATTCTAATATTATCAGACCAAAAACTCACCATTGGGAACCGTGGGTGGTTTTTTGGTTTGTACTCTCGCAGTAGCATTGTTAACCTGAAATTGACATAAAAAATAATTAGTTTAAGAATTTAGTTAAATTATTAATCATAATTAAGTCATGCAATGTAAAAAAAAAAGCTGGTAAGAGATTTTCTCTATATCGTTCATGAATTATGATAGTATTATGCGAATAATTGCAGTATGTTCTCTGCACTATTATTTGGATGACCTATCTGCTGCATTACCGCACCCATTGAGATATAATTTATCAATTCAATATCCAAAGACATAGAGAAGTTAGTCACAAATATACGATCGCTTGAGTCGTTTAAAACTGCTTTAAATTATGTAGGTAAATACAAGCGCCCATTGTTAAGAAGTGAAATTAGACATTCAGTCATCGCTGCAGTCTTATTGTGAAGTTCTTACCTTTCTTAATCCAGGTGGTCATTTGTCTCATTCTAAACTCCCCTTCTCACAACCAATCATCGACCGGCATATTAAATGGCCGTCTGGAGTGTGGAGAAGGATAACAAAAACAAAATATGCTATTATGAATTTTCATCGGTTGGCAGAGGACGCTTGGCCGACGGACGGCGCTCGGTCGGTCGGGCAAGCGTCGGGGTCACGTCGACGGGCGACTAACTCTTTATAAGTTCCTGTCAACAATGTGCGGTCGTTTGCCTTGCCAATACTCGGGGGGAGGGACCGTGATCGATTTAGTCGAGTCAGATGAGGTTAAGGAGTCGGGACGGATCGAGTTGCACTGCAGCATTATACGATTAAACAAATCACTAAAGCTGACAAATCTGTGGGTGTTTACAGTTGCTAGGAAATCGTTGCAAGCGATGTAATCAACATTCGAGTGTACGGCAGAACTGCAGTAGCAACACGGCGGTACGGTTACGGCGGTTGCGGCATTTTCTCATCGCAAAATGATTTAATCTCTGCAACTCGGCTATGTGTTTCGATCGGTGCAATAATAAGCATCCGCCGTATCCTGGGAGAGGAAGGGAGGGGGTAGGGAGGGGGAGGAAGGGAGAGGATTTGCGAGGGCGATGAAGGAGTGGGTGTTACGTTAAATAAGTGCTACCACAGATGGTAATCATTGAGTCATGCACACCTCTATTTTTCTGCCCTCAACCACGGTGCCGTGTAGTCTCTCTCGTGCGCGCTCCGCATCACCACTATTTGCGAATGTTACAAAACCGAATCCCTGCATGCAAGACAGACAAAACATGCATTAAAACAGCGTCGCTCAAAAACAACGTGCAACAAAAATTAACATGTATGCATCGCATATTGTAATTGAATAAGGACTCTGCTTTCGAATTGAATTTTAGAAAAGTATGTTGTTTGCACTTTGAGGGGACTGCATTAGAGAAAGATAAACTTAACTGTAATCATTCTAATGTGATGGTTATTTATAGAAAATATCTCCATGACACAATAGCATTTTATCAAGCGTTTAACGGCCTAGGTTGAGACAATATTTACACTAATCCAACTACACATAAAGATATGGGACATGACAAAGATTCAAATTCAATCGTGCTAACCTAAATAGAATGGATTCAGTCTAATCGAAGCCCGATAGGCTTATATATTCAATGAAACAAATTATAAACTCATAAATCAATTGTCAGGATTAAGAAATGAATGTCGACAAAATAATACAAAAGAAAACATATACAAAACCAGTTTTTTACAATTAACCCAGAGCTCATATTATGCATGGAAGTACAAAACTTTTGAGAATTATATTTTATTTTTAAATCAGATTCATATAAGTGCTGAATCAGTGATGTAAGGTGAAAAAGAGAAATATTGCTTTCAGCAATACAAAATATTGGAGGTAAAGTACAAAAGGCCATATGTTACTATTAAACAATTCAATTATTCTAATATTGAAAAGCATGGTGGACAAAAAATTATTCATGCTTTTTTGTAAAGCCTAAAAATGTAACAGCGTGTTTAATGAATTTCCATTATAAAGATCAAATATAAACTGATCAGATGCAAGAGATTACACATAAAAGGATAAGAAAATCATAACTAAAAATAATAGTAATGATAAATGAACAGTGCCACTTGGTTAATTAAAGTGAAACAAATCAATGAAAACGTAACGGCTAATTAAGTAGATATGTAAAAAAATTATAAAAATAGATATTTTAAAAGTGGTCACAAAAAGAAAATTAGGTTTGAAAAAAATGGTAAGAAAATGTACAAGTCTAAAAGTGCACAGAAACCCGAATCATAATGCATTTTACAAAGATTGCTGTAATTAATTCGAGTGTAATAAATTCCTAAAATGTATACAAAATGCAGCCAACATTATTCAGCATAAAGTGAAAAATACCTGGGGAAGCAATCTGTTTGATGTTTTAATCACTCGAAGCTAAGTCACTACCAAACTTCTATGACAGCTCTATTATGGTTTGCGGGCTGAGTCGAACCCAGAGAAGGACGGACACTGACGAGTACTCTCGATGACAGAGACAAATAATAAAATAGATTTACACGTTAGAAACCAAGTAAAATGCACTGCACCATTAAAAAAACTGGTTAGAAAAGGTGTCAAACTTGTCACTTGGTTTATGTACGTCATGCTTGTGATCGCTACGGAGAGTGAAGTCAGTGTCCTGCGGTTAGAAAAGCCAAATAAATATGTACTATACACGCTAGGTATTGAAGTGAAGCGAGGTGAAAGTACCGTACGGTCGGTCATTAGTAACATCCGAGAGAGATTCTGCAAACGGAATCTCCATAACGGGACACTGAAAGATGGAGTACATATGCTCGGACTACGGCAACTATTGTAAGCGTTAGTGTAGATATAAATTAGAGAGAGAAGGAATCGACCGTCTCGGCCGACCCGACTAGAGAAGCAGCGATAATAGAGCTGTCCGCGATGGAAGAGCATAGAGTCCGTGGCATTCGGGAAGGCGCAAGCGCGATAAGCGAATCGAGCGAAGATCCCTCTCGCACACCCCGTATACAGTTAACGTTAGTTGAACCATCTGAATCGTTATTACCTGATAAAGGTCGCCGGAAACCGGTCCTACAATGACTGAATAATCACCTACTTAGCTTCACTGTATTTCCATAAAAGCTTGAGCATTTACACTTATTAAAACTTTCCCAAAGTTATTTTGTGAATATTCAATACTATAATTTAGAAAGTCTGTGTTATCATAAAATTTCATCAAAATCAATTCTGAGAAAAATATTTTACTGTCGGTTTCTACGGTAGATACTAGCGATGGGTCATTCTGCGCGCATCCGGGTTCGGAATCTCACTCCTCTAGCTGGAATAAATCCGCTCACTCTTCAAAGAATTGGATCATTCCGAGGTCCTTTTTTCGAAATAATATTACAATATATTTATCAGTTATCTAAATTTAGATTAGCTAAACCTAACCTCTTTTATATTATTAACAATGTGAAATATTAAGAGCTTTTCCGTCTGACCAGGGTCCGAGCAGGGGTGTGGGCGGAGCATACACCTCGACAGAAAGCATTGACAGAAATAATTGAAAATAAACGAGCGATGGATTCTCTGCAGCGGAGCAAACTCAGAAGAGAACTGTTTGCGTCGCTTGGAATGACAGATTGTCTACGGGGTTGTGGGTGGAGCTGGACGGATTTGGCTACGCCACGGCTCGGAGGAGCAGGAGATGGATCATTCCGAGAGTACGCAGGCTCAGTGCCGGCCCCTCGGAGTGGAGGACGCATCGGTGCGATCGGTGGAGCCAAAGGCAGGAAACAACTTTTTGGAATGAAATGGCCGGTCTGTGCAATATTTGCACGGTTCCAATTCGGAGTGGAATCCGTGCTTACGGATCTGCTATTCACTAATGGGATAGTCTTCGGAATGGGCTCCCACTAGGAGCCGGAATGTCCCATTGCTAGTAGATAGCCTTAATTTTGTATATAAAAAGAAAAAAGAGACACCTAAAAAAACCCTATATAGTAAATTTTATACAAATTGGTCTAGTAGTTTCGTCTCTAGATATCTACTATTGTACGATCGCATACAGAGAACAATTCAGGCAAAAAGGCATTTTTTATTGTTTCTTGGGACCCCTAAATTTCCACAAAACTCCCTATCACTTCGTATTGGGTCGTAAAAAACAACTGTAAATATTGAATCTTTTTACAAAACATAAAAATGAAGATCGAAAGTTGGTCCGTTGATTTCATCTTGTATATATCCTATAACTACATTATTCTATTGTAAAGAAATAGAGGTAGGTAATATGCTGCAATGTATAAATCCTGTTATACGGCCTCACCTTTCCGGTGACCTTTGTCAGACGGCTCGACTAACATTAAAACATTCTTCTTCCCGTTTGATATGGACTCTAACAACGTTAAAGTTTAGGCATGATACAGTATTACAAAGCTCCATTGCGGTACGGTAGGTACTGAAGAAGACCATTCCGAAAGAATGTATATCGATTAAAAATGAGTAGGTTCGAATAAGACGGGCACGGGCTACTTTAAGTAAAAAGGTGGATCACCAAAAACTGTCACAAGGAAAGCGTCAACACGAAGCAAACAATCCAATCAAATAAAATAGAGAGTAAAGTAAAACGGTGGATAAGAAAATAAAATTAAAAAACTAAGTAGAGATTCAGATGTACAGATAAAAGGTAGTCGGATGATTTTTTCAATTAATGAAAGGATGTTCGATGGTACAGAGACGATGTATCATTTTGGGGTTGCTGACAAGAATCACTTTAACGAGTCTCTGATGTTATTGACATTTTTTGTCTATCATTCGCGGAACAGCAATTTCTTTTTATTAGTGTTAGAAATACCGATGGAACATTAAATAAAAATAAAATAATACAAACTCAAAATTCAGTCCCTTAACATAATAGAAAAAAATACCAATAACATACAGTTGGCAACTGTAGCATTGGGGGAAGCGTCAGTAAAGCTTTTAAGTAATACTCTATTGTTAAAATATTTTAATATTCTAAGATCAGAAAATTGAGCCTTTCGAGAGAGATTTTATAATATTTAAAACTATGTATGAAACTGTAAAGCGAAGTTCTGACAGTGTTAAAGGTCAGAAGAGCGCCCTACGAAATAATTTTACAATCTTCGAGTAACTGCGAAAATCCTAAAAGCAATCTAGAACTATTTTCTGAGTATCTAAACAATTGAAAAATGTTGTAAGTTTGGGAGTTTTGCAGCAACTTGAAGATACGAGAAGCGCGGATCGATCGTTTATTAGTAAAAAAAAATTACAATGTGATTTTATCAGCATCTCCGATCCGCGCCCGTCGTACACAGTAACTTAGAAATGTAAAAAACGAAAATAAAACTGCGAATGCCTACCTTAGATCCTCGTTCGTTAAATATAATTTCGACATCCAAAATTTGGCCGAATTGCTGGAAATAAAGAAAGTACGATAAATGAAAAGCCGCAACCAGAAAATAGGAATAAAATTGACTAAGTTTCCCTTACATACATTAGTTGAAAAAAAGGAACACTTATATAAATCGAAATTTATCATATTATCAATAGAAACTGTTATTACCATACCATACTTTACATTTTGTATGGTGACCTGATCAACAGTGGATCAACAGTATACAGTGAATCATTCAAATATCCAAGCAAATATACAATTTTAAAATCGTATTTGCCATTTTGGTTTGTCAAGTTTTCCACTTTTAATGTTAAATCTTGTTTTTCTTCTTGGTTTACATCAACAAACATTGAGGATGTAACAATATTATGTTTCAAATAATAATAATAGAGTAGTATATTAATCTTTGTTAAATAACTAAATACTTCATTTAAATATTGCTTTTCATACTTTTTATTGTATTTATAATAAAACTTTAGGTTTCTAGTAAAATACTTATAGCTGATCCACTGTGTACCGCAGTGATACACTGTTGACCATATACTGGTCCATTGTGTGCCATCCCTGGTCACCAGTGCATGCATCATTGCTCATTTTTTGAGAGATTAGCTGTAATTTTTAACACACTAACATAATTAAAAAAGTGAAAAATTAAATACATAATATTGTAATGAAGTCCGTAAATTCAGCGTTATTTGTCTCCATAAAAAAGGGAATCAATTATCAACCACATCCCCCTACATCCACTGAAATCGAAACTGGCTTTTATATAATTATTCTTCAATAACGTTGGCATGGTAATTAGAATTGCCTATCTGAACTACTGGAATTTCGTTAGGGCATTCGATAGTCCAAACGGTGTGTGCGTAAATTGAAATAGTCCATATAGTACGTTCTCAGCATTGAAAAGGGTCAAAATAGTTCACTTGATGATACCAACACCGACTTTTATTATGTTATTGTTACATGTTATACTCTCTTCAAAACTGTCGAGACACAAGCTGTATAGTATCTGGATCCGCAGATATGACGTCATAAAAATGGCGGCCACCGCATTTTGAAAACCCCGAATTATTTTGAAACTCTCAGCCTAATATACATGTGCAGGGTGGCAAATGAAAAATAATTAAGTGTTTTACAATATTATTTCTACATGAGGCCACCTGAGTTATACAGTTACAAAAATAATTAAAGGTTTTTCGAAATTAAATTTTGAAAAACTCCATATTTTGATTATATTCTCTAAAGTATTCATTTGAGACTAAAACTATGTATGACAATGGTTATCACTGTGGATAATCACTTTAGGGGTGTCACACGTTGGTACCGATGTAATGGCGGTTCGTCCGGATGCGCGCGTATAAGAAAAACGCAGATTAGTTATCTGGTGAAAGATTTATTCGAGAATCGGGCGAAAACGAGCAGACTTCACGCCAGCTACGTTTACCGATGTCGGTTGGCAATATTGATGTGACTGTTTATCTGACTCCATTTATTTAACATATCCTGCGCGCTGGCAACAAAACCCGCAGGAGATTTGGATTTACTACCAGGCGGGGCATACGAATAATACATTGTGACGTAGTCTCTACACTACACCCCCCAGAAAACGGCTAGTTCTCGCCTAATTTCTGACAAAAAATTGTAAAAAGAAATTGAAAATAAACATTATAAACACATTAAATAAAAACATTTTGTAAACGTATGCAATACAAGATAAACTTTGTCCTTATGCTAAATACGTTTCCTATAAAAATTCGTTCTAAAAATGTAAAAGTTGTACAATTAACAATTGGTAAAAATATAAAAACAAAGTTTTTTTAAATTGACTTATCTTACGTGTGTTAGCATTGTGCTCAAACACTTTATTACCGCACTGTACTCACACTCCACTCACTGTAAAAATTTGAGATGGGGCTGATGGTGTAGTTGCTACTGCAGGCGGTAGCTGGTTCAGGTTCAGTAGACATGTCCGTGTCAGCTGCTTCCTCATCCATTTTTGTCCGAATTTACGAAGCTTAGCTGCGCAACTTGCTAGTAAAAGTACGACGACGATTATCAGTATGATGATAATGACGATTTCGGCTTGGTTGCTGATGATTGTCGTCTTGTTTGACTGGGTGGTCGGTAGTATATTGTTGCTGACCACTGTCTCTGTGTCCTTTGCTTGAGTCCATCGTTTAATGTCTGCGCGCTCATCGACGGCCAATAAAAACGTTGTTTTATTAGGTTTCTCGTGCCTCGAATTCCGGGATGTGCAATTTTGTGGACAGTGTTCAATGCTGTCTCTCGAAAATCGCGCTTCAGGAAAGATCGAATGCAGTCGTTAGCAGTATCGCAAATTATTGCTTTATCTGCGTGCGGAATGTTGATCCTTTTCACGGTGTCGGTGTTTCTCAAAGCGGCGTTTGCTTCTTCGTCTAGCAGCTGTGCGGTTGCGAGTTGCTCGTACCCTTTGGTTTTCAAGTGAAATTGTAGCGT
>JAOPUG010000215.1:2773917-2784435 GCA_027564375.1 Micropterix facetella
GCCGCTGCCGCGAATTGCGCGGCCGCCGCCGCCGCGGCCGCCGGGAACGGCGCCCCTATTCCCGTCTGGACCATGTGCTGTGGACAAGGAGAAAAATACATGTGAGTAATAATTCCCCATTCTCTCCTACCTCAAAGTATGAATCCGGATTATCGTTCAACAGAATTTCACCAAGGGCAAAGTTGCAGAAAGTCCAAAAAAATACGCGAAAATTAATATATTGCGCTGCATACTTTGACATATAATTCAAACAGAATCCGTCCACGACGTGCATCGTCGGTTTTATTCAGTTGCCAACTTCTTCGTTCTGCAACATATCAGAGCAACAGAGAGAGAGAGAGAGAGAGAGAGATTACGCTTGGCTAAACACACACATAATTTATCAAAATGGATGAATAGAAGTAGTTCATTCAAAAATATATTGATATTTATTTTTCACATACTAAAAGTTTTCAATAATATTAACAGATTTATTAAAACACAGCACATTTAATTTGAAAAAAAAAATCCTGTTACAAATCTTACGAAAGTTATAATTATCTGTGAACATTACTTTTCTTATAAGGCAGCACGGGTGCGACACTGCCGCGTGATAATGAAAATACATATCATAAATACAGGCGTCCATTAGGACAATTATTGTAGAGGTTTTAAGCAGTAAAATTTAATTATCCATTATTTTTTAACAGTAGTATCAGTACCTAATTATATTATTAACATATGTAGGTACATATGACTAGTTTATGAGTGTCACTATGTTACGGAAGAACCGCCGTCTCGAGACGTTATGACGAAAATTAACTAATTCCTAGTTGTGGTCAGATTTCTCCGTCTAGTAGCAGGCTCCAGCAACCTCCCGTCTAGTAGCAGGCTCAAAGTCGCTTGCGCGTTCTTCTACCGTATGTAAGCGGCAATTCCTCTACGGAACATGTCGCGGATACAAGGCCCCCTTTACTCGGTTTGCCACCTGCGATCGGGTGGCCAATGTATCGTTTCTCGGGTTAGGGAGAGTTTAAGACCATACCGTCACTCCAAAGCATTTCAACGGCCTTTATCATTATATCGCCCCGAGATTAAACGTAAAGAATTGTGACGAATACAAATCCACGTATCAAACTCCACCACGCCCCGTTAGAAACCAACGCCTTATTAGCGAGGCACTGGGCAAGCAAAGCTAAACCCAACGGGCCGGTCTTACTCCCTAACTACCAAATTTAGGCGGATTTCTTCATCCACCCGTTTGCTACCAGGCTCGAAGTCGTTTGCACAACCTCTACCTATCGTAATAGGGCGGAATTTCGTCACTCGCAAATATCGCGGGTCCGTGCCGTCCTATACTCAGACTGCAACCCGAGATCGGGTGGGCAGCAGATCGTTTCTAAACATAGGTGACGACAGGTCGACACCTACCCCGCGCCTTAGGGAAAATACGCTCCCAGACTCCTCCAGGCATCGATTGACAACATGGCCAGTATGCCCGTTCCATGCGTCAGTCGTCCAGCTCCGCCCGAGGTTCCATCCCCAGACCTGCCGCACAGCGGTTTCACCCGGTTAGTCCATTTTCGAGGAGGCTGCCGGATAGAAGCTGTCCCGCGAGTTAAGCCGACCAGATCACAAGGTACGCGGAACTATAAGGAGCCCATTTCTAAGGATAGATAGCATAAAGTATCAAACTACCCCGGCTTCCTTAGGTCGCATTGGGCTTCCTAACTCCCCCGACTATTCGTTGTTGAGCAAGGGCCGGCAAACCAGCCAGTGCATCAGACATCCCCGTCCAAAGTTTTCACCTTTCAAAGTGCATATGCCGCTTTACCGGGATACACTGGGATCCGACATCGTGTCTTCGCATATATCCGAGTAACAGCGGGCCCCTCTTCAGGAAGGTTGTTGAGCAAAGGCCGGCAAGCCGACCAGTGCTCAGACATCCAGGGCCGCCCGAGGTGTTCCTCCAGATCAGCCGCTCAGCGCGCTCAGCGGGTTCACCAGGCTAGTCCCTCTTCGGGGAGGCTGCCAGATGGGAGCTGAGCCGCGAGTCAGGCCGATCATGATAAACATAGTTGGTCATTATGAGCCAAGCTGCACGCCCTATTGGGCCCCAGGTAGATACATATGACTAACTTGAAAACATCACATTACATTACAACCAACAAGAATGATTATAAGAAGAAGCAAGTTAAAAATAAAAACGAATTTGACACGCGGTTCTTTTACCTTATTAAGAAAGTGATTATTGCTATGAAACATTTTCAACCACATGTCTTCGATTTCTGAACCGTAAATACATACAAACGCGCAGTTCAACAGCTGCTTGTTTAAATCTAATCCAAAATTAGTCGCTAAAGTGAGACGGACCTTTTCTAATCTATTTTGAATATCTCAGGCATATTTCCAGTTTAGCAGGTTAGGGATGTATTTTAATCTCGCTATTAGAAAGGCACGACATCGCATTCAGTTGTAAAGTTTAGTCCTAGTGTCACAGTTGTAACAAAACGTGACGAATGTATTTCTTTAACTATGATGCAGACGGCAGCTCGTAAGCTGCCCAGGTAACGATTGATTTTTCGAGCCACCCTCTACCACCAATATGGCCGCGAGCTATTTACAGGCAATACATACGCAGTGGAGCCGCCGTATACAGATACATATTCTATATGTTTGTTTGTATTTATCGTTTACTTTTGGAAACCCTATACATCGAACATCCTTTGAGCGTTTCTCTTCAGTATACATGAGGCAAGTTAGCGGAAAGCGGCCATCGATAAATAAATGAATAGCTCACATGACAGAACATAATCGCAGTGTCCTTTATTTTCAGCATTTCAGCGACCAGCGTCTTTTCAATGTCCAATTTCGTTCTACTCTGCTACTCTATATACAATATAGGTAAACCCAGCAGAGAGGGTGAAGTATCGTTGTTTTGTAGGGTAGACAACGCACAAGTGAAACATGCGAGCCAGAGTGGTGAGGTATTTGTAGATCAACTTGATAAAATGTTACGAGTCGCCCCGTATTCGATGATAAACAAGACAGTTTGCTCCACGGACATCTTTCAAGGCGGGTGGCCGAACAATTCATCCGAGTCGTCTGGCCTCGGGGTATTCGACCGTAAAGCTACTGCATTATAATATATAGCTGCGTGTATTGTGACTTCCGAAATGAATCTCGATGTAAACATGTAATACATGTAGCTACCGCAGTACATATGTATGTATGTAAAATCAATATATTGTAACAGTTATTTGAGTAACAAAATAGATTTTTAACTGACAAAGAGTATTGATCTTTTGGCAACTAGAATTAAGTGTGTCCAAAAAGAGTAACGGTAGTATAAAAGTAAAATTAAAATAATACCTCAAACATTCAAAATACTTTTTTGATGTTTTTTTTTAACTATACCTAATGGAAATATGTATCGTAAATAACAGAAAAAGTAGCGATATACACGGCAACTTTGGCCCATCCAGTGGTTGGTAATCCCTGGCTTATTCAATATGGCTTAAAACCTATTCTAATAAGTTCCTCAGGCCCCATGATTCCAAATATTTGTCAGATCCTCCTCCAGGCCAAGTAAATCATGATACATTAACAGCAGCACCCAAATGGTTTAAAACTTATTCCACAAGTTTCTCTCATCACGACGATTTCAAAAATACCTTGATACGCTATGATTGCTCTACTTATTGGTCAGATCCTCCTCCTCCAGGCCAAGTAAGCAGGGTGCACCTGCAGAAGGACCTGCGCGACTCGGATCGAATTTTCTGCCACCTGGTAGTGCTGATGGTCACGCAGAGAGGCTGCATACCAAATTTGGTAAAGATAGGTCCACGGGAAGACTTCGGACATACGGACAAACAAACAAACGCAAAGCATGCATCAGACTATAATTATGGCCCGTCCTAAGTAATACAACGATGGCGCGGACGGGCCAAATAGTATATTATATCCGTTACGTATAAAATGCGTTAAAATAATGAGAGCGGAACTTTTAGTACTCTAACATAGTATTTTCTAAAAAAAACAATAGATCAAACAATATTAGTATGGGATTTTTTTAAAGACGAGGTAACTGCTAAAGAAAGAAAGATTCAATGTCACACGAACGTATAAAAAAACATTTATAAACTAATTTTTTTCCGCCGATACGATACGAGTAGAATCTATGATTGCCAAAAAAAAAACAACCCCTACCTAATTACTTCTTAAAATAAAACTATAATTTATTCATTACAACTTTTTTTAATTTATATTTAGCTCATACTGATTGATGGTTTATCTTTTTTTAGAAAATACTTTATGCTAGTGTCAAAACTAGCGCTCGTATTGCATAGAAGGGGCGCCGGGCGCCCTTGATGTACATTTAATTTATTTTTACGATCTAATTATTTTAAATTTGAACTATGTTATTACAATTAGCTTATTTTTTATGTATGTGAATTTATATTTGTGTAAATTCGATGTAACATCATTGGTGCATTTTTTTAATTTGCCGCATTGTTCAGATGCTACCAAGTTGTCGGCCCTGCGAAAAACCTCATGCTCAAAATTCATTTAGAAAATGAATTTTGGAGATAAAATTGGCAACTTAGTCCCAAAATCGTACAGCCCCCTGCGAAAATAGTGGTTGTATAAATAAAATACAACCACACATGCGACTCGCATGTAAAGCGTTCTCCCAATTATTGTTGGTTGACTTGCTGGTTTAAAAAAAAACCCCGTCTAATTAATTTAAATTACCCTATCACGAAATTTGAGAAATTTAAAAGATTTACAATATAAATTGATTTTGGCAATTCGCTTAAAATTAAGTGCAACGACGTAAGGCTTGATTATGTTTGCGAACGGGGAAACGAAAGCAAGTGATGCATTTGCCTTATTAACTGTCGCATTAGTTGAATAATTTATGGAACTTTTATGGACCGCAGACGCCTTATATTGTGAATTCGTACAATAGAAAATGTGGTAAATTATTAAATAATGTTTCTCGATGTGGTTTCAATCATCTCGACCCTTTTTCCAATAACATATTATCTAGTTGTGCTAAATTAACGTCCCACAATTGGTATATCACGTACCAGTAATGGATCATATCTAAGGCACCCGACGCTTGATGGTATTTTATTGAAGTATTATTAAAGTAAAGTAGACTATTTCCCACTCTACTTAATCTCCATAAGAAAGAACGCAAGTCTTCTGTATATCTCGCAATGTGTGTGCGTGAATTCTTAGCGGAGAGCAGTTTGAACTAGCATTAGGGAAAACCTCCATGGTAACGGCCAGCCACTTAGCAAATGAAAATCCAGAACGTTTTAATCGACAGTCGTAATGATTGGTAGCACTTCGGAGATGAGTGCTTCAATGGCAACTGACTCAATTGTAAATCGGGAATTAATTCGAAATTTAAATTACAATCGTTTTATTTATGTATTCTAATGGACGTAGAGAATGCATTTGATTGTTATGATTTATTTATTTAATGTTTTAAGTAAATGGCCTATCCTTAAAAATATGATTTATCATATTAAAACTAACATTTTTGGATTATGATTAACTGATCACTAAATATGATAAAAACTTCGCAGGAACTTGAAAACCCAACGTTTCGACCCATATAAAATTACTTTCTTGTATATATAATATATTAGGATGTTCAGGGTAGGTAGTCCAAACCCACCACCGGAACTGAGCACGTAAACCAAAAGAGATCCATTGTGACATTCCTGAAATTATCCTCCCAATGAAGAGGAGTTACTGTCTGTGAGGGGGTTCAAATGTTACGTCAGAGATGAATGTTCTTCTGCTTTATTTACTCTGAGAGAACAAGCTCTCTAAAATCTTTGTTTGGTTGTTAGTGACTCGTTCTATATGATGGATTAATCCCAGACAACATGTACATACCACATTTTACTCATCTCATAATAGCAAACAACTTTTCTTTTTGCTATTTCCACTGTTTATTATTTTTAAAGCTCTAAAAATGCAAACAACTGATTTTATGGGGACTATTTGTATGGCAGGTACCCCAACCATAGATCGTACATACTCCAAAATCAACTGGGATTTGCGCATTGCTCTTAACTATCGATTGGTGCTTAGTGCATAGTAACATACGACCACATTTTGATATTGTTTTTGATGGACTCTAGGACATGTGAAACGTAGAGAAAAGTCTTTTTGATCGATGTAACTTCGTCCCACCCTGGGTGGGTCGAAATAATTGCATACAAAAGAATAGTAATTGCTCACCAAAATTTACAGCATATTTAATTATAAGATGTTAAACAGGTTTTTAATTCTCGTTACTCTATTATAATATTTGTTACTAAAAATCTTATTGTTTCTCCAAACTAAAAGGTACTACCAAAAATCTAGAAATTTCCGTTCTATAAATGAAATTTAATGCTAAAATTTTGTATAAAAATATATATTTAACTAGTCATAAGATGAAACGTATAAGTACTTTTTAAAACGCTAGCGCTGGGCTCGGATCGCTTTGTATATGGCAGCTCTAATCAACTCATCCATACGGTGACCAACTTATCCATAGCAAAGTTGGTATACAGCCTCCCTGTGTGACCCTAAGCACCACTAGGTGGCAGCAAATTCGATCCGAGTCGCGCAGGTACTGCTGCAGGTGTACCTTGGTTTACTTGACCTAGAGGAGGATCTGACCAATAGGTAGAACAAACATAGCGTATATGGGTATTTTTGAAATCGTGGTGACGAGAAAAACGTGTTGGAATAGGTTTTAAGCAGTTTTGGATGAGTAGGAGATTACGAATCACGCCAAAGTTCATATATATCGCTACTTTTCCTGATATTCGTATTAATGTTGATAGCTAATTGAAAGTTGGAGACCGCTGGCATGAAAGTGTGATTTCTCAGTCGCCCGTTTGTATGGAAGCTTCCCTATCCATTGTAAGCACGGAACCCTAAGGCGTCTATTTTCATCGACAAATAAAATAGATTTGTGAAAGAATTTTCGAAATCGACATCGCGTTCTTGAATTATGGCCTCTTGCGCATATATAGTCAGATATCAAAAAATCTTAGGTAATAGTTTTTTCCTTCTAATTCGGAGAACTAATAAAATAGTTGTTGACCGTACGACTAAAAATGTGATTTTTCAGTAGGCCGCTTGCATGAAACCTTCCTGACTTGGTTTATGGACGGCACTCAAAATATAATCAGTTCTTTCCATTGATCAATAAAAGAAATTTGCGAAAGAATGTTTGAAATCGGCAACGAGTTCTGGCGATATCGATGAGCCAGACAGACGGACGGACATGTACCTATATTTTTTTTATTTTTTTAGTGTTCAATGTTCTAAAAAGTGAAGAAATTTGATTATGAGCCAAATCTGTTTTTGGATTTTTTTAGATAAATGCAAGACGCTTCGCACCCTCTTTGTGTGCGGGTCAGGCTGGGGCTAGCGTAATTAATGGAAATATGGAGCAAATTATTATATATGCAGTTTTGCCATTTTAGTGGCCGCAAAACTCTCGTGGACGGGAATCAATAAATTCATTCAAAGCGTGTTGTACTGCCCCTTCAGAGTTCATTTTTACCCCGTTAAAAGCTCAACTGAGCAGTTTCGGCTCAGTTTCCTGGAAAAAAAGTGCTTAGCGGTACCTACCTAACTAGTACCTACCTACATAGGTTCATTCCGATTCAGAGTCGACTTCTACTAATTCCAGAATCGTTCATCATTATTATATGCCGATAATCTAATAACAATAATAAATTATTTATTTGCAGCAGTTAATACAAAAATAGACAAAAGAAAAAACTCAAAATTACTTCGGCCACTTAACTGGCCAAGTCTTGAAATCATGCGCGAAAAATGTTAGTATGCACGATAAATTGAGTAAACTACGTCCGATTTAGAAAAATCTTTCAGTAATCGATAGTTATGGCTAATGCGCAGAGCCCAGTTAATTGTGTGTGCGTCCTACGGTTTGTTTTTTATTGTAATAAATAATATAATACAAGTAATTGATGTGTCATTGGGCGAGTGCTGAAGTATCAGGTAAACATACGCGCCGCGGCGGTGCGTGAATACATGATTACGTAATTCGCCACGCCCCAGAAGCCCGCGTGCGAACGATACACAACGCTGCGATTGGCATCGCCCGTTGATCGGTGTGACGCGATCCTACGCCTCCTCAACTCGTATGAGCGCCTAATATCGACGCGGAAAAATGACTAGCCACGTGTTAGATAGATAAAAGTAGGGGAAGTAAATGTTTCAACTAGGTATAAAATGTTATATTAATACTTAGATAAATGTTTAAACCTACATATGTGTAAAATAATCATATTTATACCTTATGAGTTATATAGGCGGAGGAATATCGATGAAAACGAGACAAAATGGCTTTATGAGTTTTGTATTATGCTATTTTAAAACAACATATCCCTAAAATTACATATTTTTCTAAAATTTTCGCGTAAAATAAAGTGAGTGAAGATTGGAAGATATTTTCTTATATTACTTCGCCACCTAAGTAGCCAAATCTAAAAATCCTGCTCAATTTTGTTACTATACACGATAACTCAAGTTAACTAATTCCTCTTCATTAAGGGAGTCATTATAAAAGTGGCACAATGGATCTCTCATGGTTTACGTACTGAGTTCAGGTAGTTTTTTTAAATTACCCTGAATATCTTAATATATTATACATACATACAAGAAAATAATCATATGGGCCGTTTGCCAAACCCTTGGGTTTCCCCCTGCCCTAGTTGCAAATTGAAACTGTGATTTCACTTCATTGGTGCCACCATTCAGTGCATATGCAGTTGGTAATAACGGGCAGTCGAATTTAAAATATAATAACCAACATGAAATCAACAATCAACAGTTCTTTAGTTCAAAGAAATTTTTAGTTCAATACTGATCCTTGAATATTCCAATATATCTATCATAATACCATTCCTAATCGATTCCATACAAACGTAGAATAATATCCCAATGAAGCTATGATATATAAAATTATGATCTGATAACAATATTTTTTTATATAACATACATTCCTATTGACCACGCACACACAGGCGCAATCACATCTTAGTCATACATTTCATCTCTGCTGTATCTACTCTTCTTTCTACCATGGGCGAGAAAGGAACGGCACGATAAGTTCTCGGCGATATTGTCAGGTGATATTTACCATGAGATATAATTTTGTAACTCTATACACATTTTAAGCAATTTTGCAAAGCTGGCATCGCTAATATAGTTACTAATTTCGTTGCGCACTACACACAACACACGGGTTAGAAAGAGACGCACATCGTCGAATCACGTAACGTCGCAACTAAATGAGAAAATATATATTTTTTTCTTTTTTCTTCTCCTTTCTCTCCCCATGTGAGAATGGTACGACAGGATAACGTCAAAAATACTAAAAAATAAGTGCCTTAAACTAATTAATTATGAATGAACACACCAATGAATTGTACATAGGACTCTTCCTTGTGAAAAATGAATTCTACTGGTATAACTTGGGTCTTGATCCATGTAAGAAAAAATCGAGTTTCCGGTGCCGAAAGAAAACACTCACACTATTTATTATATAAGATGCAATTACATGTGTATAAAGTGGTGGCTATGCAAAGCAAATGTGTGATAAAACTTGAAAGTTTGAAATGCAATGCGAGACGCTACGACACGATACGATACAACCAGTGTGAAACTTTTATCGCACTGACATTATACCCATATGAAACGACATCGCTATTGTTCAGTGCAGGCTGACTGATGTTGTATTCTCGCCAAAGCAGGGTCCACACTAGTGCTGGGCATTTCCGTTTTTTTTAAAGCCTATGTTTCTGCTTCTCGTATTCTAGAGAAGCATGCTTCTTAAACTACTAGAAAAAGCATCAGGCTTCTCAGACGCAGTACGGTATAGTGATTTCTTTTCACGTAAGCTGTGCGTGCTAAACATATTCTGCTTCGACAGAAAATGTTTGCAGAAATGTATAATATTTCTGAATTAATAATCACTTTGTATAATAAATGTATAATATTCGGAAAAATTATACATTTCTGCATTTAATAGTATTATTAATTATGTTTATTATTAATTATATTAATTATTATTTATTATTTAATAGTATTATTAGTTATGTTTATTAATAATGATTTATTATTTAATAATAATAAGATATTATTAATGATACTACATATAACTATATTAATAATGATGTTTACAATATTACATGAATTCGTCAAGAAGAAAAGAGGGATGTTACAACAGAATCCATTAAAGTTCAAATCGTATAAAAACATTGAACAATAGTAATAAAAACACTTAATTAGGTAATCATGATAAAAGTAATCAAAGAAAAAATAAGCAAGTCAGTGAAAGTTATTAGAAATACAATTAGAAAAGTAAGATAAAGGAAATTTCAAATAACACTGGTCAACACATTTTTTGTCCCTTTAACAAAAGTAGTTAAATCTTATAGGAAATTTCACTCTGATTTCAGATATGTAATTAGTTTTTTTCTATCACGT
>JAOPUG010000215.1:2861797-2876129 GCA_027564375.1 Micropterix facetella
TGCATGTATTATGAGAGTGCATATTTCCGCTTACCTCTTGGACATTAATCCAGAGTGATTTATTTCTGTCTGCCTGTGTGGATGTGTGTGTGTCTGTGTGTAATCTCTCACGATAACTATCAAGCCGTTGAATCGAAGGTGTTGAACATTGATATATAGGTATAGGCTCACCCTGGAATGCAACCATTCGTGTTTGGCTGTCATCTGTCAAACATAAATGTCACTGTCAAAAAATGACACAAGCCGTATCTTACAGAATTTGATATGTCATTTGAAAGCCCTTGAAAAACTGTATTCAGAACCGTGAATACAGGGAGAAAGGGATAGAACTGGATTGAAATAATATCTTCATTATCTTTTGAAATTACATGCACCTATTGAATTTGAACAAAATCGGATAAAAATTATAGAATTTCAACATGGCGTTTTTTGAAAATGTTAAATAGTTGAATTTAAGGCAAGTAACTTGATTACATTTGGGACATATGTATATGCACATTTTGAATTTGAACGATATCGCCGGGAAAGTTTTGTTTCGCCCATAATACATTTTTTTCTATAGATTTTAGAACGTTTCATATAAAGAAAATCACAAAAGTTAACCTTTCACTTTCAATTTAAAAGATTATTTCAAAAATAAAAAGACCTACATAATTTCGAAGCCAAAAATTAAACATTTAATACAAAAAAAATGCATTATCGTCTTTGTTTCCCGTATAGTTTTCTTAAAAAAGAACGGCAGAAATATTGCATCACACTAACAAAAAAAGAGTATTTTGTCTAAATTAACTCCCACGAAAATATTTTTTTAAATATAGTTTTTATAAACAGAATAGTATGCCCTAATTAAAAATACTTTAAATATGTTCACATCTCTTTTATTAGTTTTGAATCTACAACCACTTGAACCTATGTATGTAAACATGTAATATTTATAGGTTGTTGATTAGCGCCAATTTAAAGGAAACTGATTCACTCAATAGCCTAACCATCGGTGAAATTCTATGATTTTTGTCTAATCAGTTTGGCGATGGACAGATTGTATGTATGTATTTAAATATGGATATGTGTATATTTGTATATTCTTCATAAAAATACACATTTTTTTCGGAAATCGGTAAAACGTTGCACATGTATGCTTTACTATATGGAGAAAAGTACTGTCTACATTAGTGTTACACAAACTCATTCCACTACTGTTTTCAAGTCCTTAAAGCAAAATTTAGACGTGCAACTTGTGAGGTTTTTACAAATATCTCGAAAGCGGTAAAAATATCGACCCCAAAGAGGAAGAAGATATTCTGACATTCATAATATTTCCTGTCGAAGGCGTTGGTCCGGTTCCGATCGGCCATTTAGATGCCGAAAAATTCGACAATTAGATTGAAAAATTGTTCCAAATCCAGAACTTTGACATGACATGGTGAGAAAAAAGACGGCCAGCGACGAGCAACATAACTATGGCAACATGGCAGCAACGGGCAACATAGCAGCTAGTAGTAGCAACATAGCTAGTCATCATAAATTGCAGTGACCGAGAGTAAAAGAGACGGACGAAATTATTGCTTGTTACGTTATCGCTTTCTTCCACAACACCCGAGCCGTCACTGTTCCGGAAAGTGGGTTAAAATTAAGGCTTATAGTACGCGAAACCCACATTTTCACACTCACTTCACGTAAAATCACGTGCATTAACCCTTGGCCAGGCGAGGCGTACTCTGACGAGGGTAGCGCGGCAGAGGAGCCGAGTCAATTTCGAAAAATAACAGGGCGCGCGGCACGGTCATCTCCAATCTCGCCGCACAGTGGAACTAATGCGGACAAAATTAAACCGGATGATTTTAATTTATGTGAGGAATGACGGAACGAAACATGTTTCCAAATTCCAGAATGAAAAACGAAAGTGTCTTAGAATCCAGAGCATAATGCCTCTAACTTTGTTGTCATTTCTTAATATCATTAGTGATTTTTCGAGTTTTTAATAAACATTTCAAAATGATTATAGAATAAAGAATTTGAACATTGGAACTTGAAATCGTGATTATTATAGTCGATAAAAATCAATTAAATCGAAAACAAGGAAAGAAAAGAGCTTGAAAATCGATTGTAACTAAACTATCGCGCTTGTTTTAGCCAATACATAGAAAAGCAACACGTTGTATGTCGCTTCATCGAATCTGCAGCGCTAACTCGATATGTATGCGATTTTTAATTACGTGAGATTATTCTACATGAAAAATTGAGTTAAAAATAATCCGCAAGTTCCCATGGTTTAAGCCTTTGTTACCAAGGAATTGTTTATATTTTCTTCTGAATTTTCAGTATTTTTCTAGGCTCTTTAAGTAAGGCCAAACCCTAAAAAAGTTTTTAATTATTTTCAACAGTTTTTCATATAGAATATTCTCCTGCAATTCTCTTAATATTAAAAACATTTTTTTCCAGGAAAAAATTCAAAATAAAAAAAATATTTTCTTCATACTTAACTTTACAATACTTTTCAGAAGCATGGTGTATATTGGTATAAAAGATAAGATAAGAGAAGATAAGATAAATTTAGTTCTAAATAAAAACTTAGCACTTATTATACATGAAGCTTATATACCTAATATTAACTAATATTGAAATATATCTTGCCGAATACAAAAAATTACAAGGTAATTATTGATTGCTAAATTAGAATGTACATTAAGGTTTGTAGTTCTGTAATCAAGGGGATACCTAAACTAAGTAAAAAAAATACTTTTGATTTAGGTATCTAGGTTATAAGTGTGGGTTAATGCTTAAATAAAAGAATATGTGTAATAACAATACAAGATCTTTGTATTACATTACTAATTATTGTCTAGTTTAAGTGGTGCCTCGTTATTTAACAACTAATAGTAGGTTTTCAGTATCTTCGTATGTTTTGCCTTTTAGCTAGTCTTGCACTGTTTTTTTTTACATTTCACTGGGTTCCCTAGGTAAATGAATAAAAAGAAATTTATTCTATTTACAGACAACTACCAAGAAAGCAAAAGAATATGTAGGAGTATGCGGTCCGACATGGTATAGTAGTACAAACAATATATTTAGAGACTAATAATCTGAGAAATTCAGCACATACACCCCCCACCACTCGCGCTTTTCGAGCCTTTATTAGATCAAGAATTGATTCAGCTGCTCCGTCCCATCCTACCTTTCAGCATGTAATAAACATATGTGTGAGCGCGCAATAGGTTGTTTTAGCATAGGAGCCTGCCCTACTGCCTCGCCATCCGCGGTCAAAAAACGTTAGAATGAAATATAGCCATCAGTTTAAAACAGAGAAAAAAATCGAGTGTAAACTGACACTGATAGCACCAAACCGCGAGCGTTCTGATCGAATACACCAACACTGAGAATTTATTCCAAGTTTTGATGTATGTCCCACTGTGCGCCGGCCTCACGCCTTCTAATGTGAAAATTCAATTTCTACTTCAAGGGAAATTGACACGCCCGACGAGACGATGGCCGAGAGGTTGGGATTACTACAGCAGGAGAAACAATTAACCAAAATAATTTCCTTCCATTTAATAGGGAGCCACGCATAGTGCCCGCCCGTTAGTACTCGGCTCTAATTTAGCAATGGCGCAGTGTCAGCAAAAATGGCTAATTTTGGAATTTTATCAATGCAAAAGCAAAAAAAAAAAAGGTTTAAATTATTGATTTCATAGCATGCAACGACAATATTTATGTAAATTGAGAGTCCCGGCTCGTCGGCTTGCGATATTTTCATAAATGGCTTCTGTAGCCGAACGCACGTGGCTAACGAAGCTGTATCAAGCACTAACGAAGCTCCACGGCACAGTTATCCAATCACACACCTGCAACAGTGAAACAGCTACGTAATTATCAAATCAAGTAATAAACCAGTAATTGTCATATTTCTTTTGCCTTCTGGAAATTCTGACCCGCTGTCTAAAAAGAACAATTTGGAAAAAATGGGAAGATAGTAATGGGGGCGACTAACGTGAGGTTTCCGTGAAAAGGTTGTTGAAAAAAAGATGCTTATAAGCTAACGTTTTTTATCGACTCGCGCTATAAACAACTAGTTGGTTGTAGCGCGCCTGAAGCGCCCGTCGAATAGATCGAATTTCGAACTTACAACCCCCCCTCCCTCTCACGCTATCCTCCCACCTGCCTCGACGCCGCGCACGCCGCCCAGCCTCACACAGCGTCTACAGCGTTGCAGATTCAGTCAGTGAATCAGTTATCCGCGTAACTATATATTACGTTGACACGCGTTCTCCAAGACCACTCAGTATGCACTGACTAGTCGTTTCGCTACCCGACTAAGCACCTCTAAGGAGGGCGCTTGAGTCCCGACAAGTGAGGGCCTTGAGCCGTACGCGGGGCGGTGGAAATTTTGGCTGGTTTGCTTATCGTACTCAACCTTCCTCTGTCGAATGCTGCCTTCCGTCCAGTAATCTTCTTAAACTTGACCGTTTTGTGTTGTTAATAATTTTAGAATGACAGTATGTGTATAGAACCTAAAGACGTTTTCCCGTCAAAAATACGTCACATCTGCCCTGCCCAAATTTCGGCAGTGTCGCAAAACTAACGAGCAGAGAAGAGCTTTGTGAGACAGGCAAACGAACAATAAATGAAGCCATCACATAGTGTGAGTGAGCTTTTTTTTTGTAAAACAACGTTTTCGTTTCCTTTTTCGTTTTGAAGAACCGATGATTTTTTTCTTCCTAAATTTTGTAATGTCAATCAATATATTTGACTCATCTATCGAATCGCCGCTTATAGCGGGCATACATCTCCGATATATTGATGCTGTTCGGCAGCCCTATTGTGAATACTCCCGCAATTGGATTGCTTTTAGGGATGAAAAAGCGATTATTGTTTCATGTAGCATAACGAACACTCTCGCCATCGCTATCGCATTGTAACCACCGTTCTCTCGCTTTTTTCTCGCTGCTCAATTTTAAGACTGCAGAAACCTGACTGGTCAAAGGTTGAGCTGACTTAGGCTTTTCGTTCCGTCAAAATTTACAACCACATAGTCGATGAGTTACAAATAAAAAGCGAGGTATTTAAAAAAAAACTTGTGGTAATTTTAAGATTAAAATTGATTAATTATTAATAGAAACTGTCTTGGAAAAGGATTATGACTAAACTATTTATGGAATTTCGCTACGAGTGCTCGGTTAAAGCAATCCACATTTTTTGAACAATTCCTTCGTCACTCGGACTTCAAGAAGTATAAAGTTTATCTAATAGTTTATCTAGTACCAAAAAATATATTATATCATCGTTATAGAAAAAAAACCATTATCGGTAAAAAACTTTATTATATAACATAAATTAACATATTATATGGTTACAAAAATTACAATTTAATCACGACATTACAAAAACTTTGTGGAAGAATGTAATTATATCGATTTTTTCCACTTTTACTCTAGAAATGTTGAACGTTGATAATTTTCCATTCTTTCACTTCGTCGCTATTAAAAATATACCAATATGTCTTTAGAAATAGCACAGTACGAGGGCGAATATGCTATCGCTGCCAAAATGTCACTTTTGCGATAGAAATGCAACAGGAAATTGCGTTCTTAATGCCGCTAACGACAGAAACGATTCTCGATGCGATCGGACGAAGTTCGCCTACTCGGGCGACTCAAAACGATTATTTTTCATAATACTGAAAAGCGATCGAAATGCGAGAGCGTTCGTAATAGGCCTGCAGATCTGATGTAGAAGACGATATTTGCTGACCTAGACAAAAGAGACGACAACAACAAAAAACATCTTGTTAAGAAATAAAATAACCGGCACATCACTCTCACTAACACTATATAGGTGTAACGATTTCGACTTCCACCTGTTTTCCTATTATACAAAACTCTTTTCTGCTCGCCATTTTGCAACATCTGCCGAAATTCGGGTAGGAAGGAGTAACCTTTTTTTCTCTCACAAAATTGTTCATTTAGACAGACCCCCACAAAACGCGATAGCGACATATTTATGAATTTGAGAGCATAACAAGTGACGTGGTGCTAAAAACAATATGGAATATCAAATCCTACCCTGAAGACTTACCCAGTATATCTACAGATATCGTAAAATTGAAAGTTTACGTTCGACTCCATCACTACGATTTTACATATAAACCCTACCTAAAAAAATAGCAGCGAAGATTTCATCCAAGAATAATCTAATCCAGAAACTGGCTGGTTCGACATGGGGAGCAAACGCTAACACCCTAAAGTTATGTCCACACTGTGGCCTTTTTCGTTCATTAAGGGCATGCGTCATAGCGCAGTCAACAGCTGCGCCCGTGAGGCATGCCCTAGACGCATGGGCTATGTCAATTGAAAGCGTATCCCGCGCTGCGAGACAAACAAGATAGCGGACTGAAAGTACATTGATGTTTATTGAAGACTACATAAGAATTCCACGAATTTGGGACTCAAATAAAATCGAGAGAAATTATGATTTGTTCGTTTTGGCTACTAAATATAACAAGAATAGACAACGATGGAGTTAAAAAAAGATAAAAAGTCTTCACTCATATTTTTCCAGAGAGCAGCAGAAGGTTAACCTGGAACCGATGAGTTATATCATTCTCCGCAGTTCTCCGTTGGCGTCAAAAATTGATTGACGCATTCAATTTTTAATGCGCCAAAAAAAAATTGCATAGAAAATTGAGCAGCAAGATGACGACGAAAGTTGACGATGAAGGGGGACAGTGTGAACATAGCTTAAGAAGCTCGCCCATTGCACTTGTGTACTCGGCTCCCGAGTATGCATCATCAGTTTGAGTTAACAGCGACCAAGCGCATTAGCTCAGGCACACTCAAGAGCATACCAACTGAATGGCTGACAACACTGCGACATTAAACCTCCACATATGCGACGCCAGGATGCTATATGCAGAGAATAGACGAAATGCGCTCAAAAACCGAATTTACCACTCCAATCCGACTCAAACTTCCCTAATAGCATAAAACGCCTGAACTCCCGAAATCCACCCTGGGAATCAGCAGAATCGCTTCTCAGCAATAAGTTCAATCCTGGAGCCGGCTGGCAGACAGAATGGATCAACTGCGGAGTGGACAAACATGAACTCATCTCATCCGTTCACACCCGCCCGCCTGGATTCGACCATCGAGTGCCTTATATATCGATGGATTCGACTAGTGCCGGCACGAATGAGTTACCCTAACCCGATTTCGAAAATGCGCCGGAATGCTCCACAAATGGGGTTGGAGATCGGCCCGCGTGCGACTGCGGCGCGGTCGTTGCCGTTCAGTCCATCTCGCACATTGTGCAGGAGCGTCAAAGGTCAATACATCCAATATGGCTGGACTAAATCGTCTTGATCCGAATCGAATAATATTAAATTTATGGGTTTCATCAAATATGAAACACTAACAATAATAATAAATTGTTTGTCTTCCGCATCAGTCAATGATAGCTGAAATAATTATTATGCGGCGGCTAAATAAAACAGGAAAATAGCGACGAGTGTTGAGGGAGCCTTCATCTATAGTCATCAGCTGTGTCGTCAGAATCCAAGTCAGAAAGCAATTGAAATAAAACAAAATACATGTACCTACCTATTGTAACGTCACAACTGACGGCGCATACGATTTGCGAGTGATATTTGAAACGTTGTTCACAGGAAATACGAGCCTTGTAAAAAAAATGTCGTGGGCGACACAAAACTTTCCCAGCGGTACCATTCAAATTCAAAATCTGGTAATGTCCCACAGGTAATCAAGTTACTTGTGTCAAATTCAACTATTTGACATTTTCAAAAACGCCATTTTGAAATTTTTCAATTTTCATCCGATTTCGTTCAAATTCAAAATGTGCATGTAATTGCCAATGAAAATTAATATATCATTTCAATCCAGCTCTATCCCTTCCTCCCGAAGGGTCACCACGCTCAAAATCAATACCTTCGTCGATGGATACCACCGGGAAAAATGTGTGTTGTCCACAATAGATTTTATTAATTAGTGACAGGTGACAGTTGGATAAATGCTTTCAACTGTTCTGGATACAGTTTTTTTCAAGGGCTTTCCAATGACATATCGCAAGTCAAATTCTGTAAGTTATGGCTTCTGTCATTTTTTGATAGTGACACTTCTGTTTGGCAGATGACAGCCAAAAACTAATGGGTGCATTTCACGGTGAGACGATTGCCTATATGCCAATTTTCAACTCAATCTATTCAACGGCTTGACCGTTACACACAGGCACGTGAGAGATTACACACAGACACACACACATCCACAGAGACAGACAGACAGACATTTCTCTGAAAATAGTCTTAATCGTCTTGGGGAACCCCAAAACTGATATCCGTCGTTATCTTAAAAAAAAAAATGTAGAGGTGGGCGGCCTCACCCTCTGACTGCCGGATTAAGGCGGATTTCTCCGTCCACCCCCGTCTGGTCTCAGATTAGAAGTCCTCTACCTGGTATGATAACACGGTATTCCGTTACTCGGAACGATCGCGAACCCGTGGTGTCTTTTACTCGGAAAGTCACCCGAGATCGGGTAGCCAACAGGTTGTTTCTTAGGATATGTGACACTAGGTTTCTTACCCCCGCGCTTTAAGAAGCATTACGAAACTAGACTCCCCCGGCTATTCGTCAGTTGAGCAAGGCCGGTAAACCGACCAATTCATCAAACGCCCAGGGCCACCCAAGGTGTTAGCCCAGATCTGACCGCAAAAGGGTTTTACCAGGCTGCCGGATGGGAGCCGAGCCATAAATCGGTCCAACATGTTTAATAAGATAGTCATATGGCACGAGCTGCACAGCCCCATTAGGCCCTGATTTTACATACAATGTATGTATTACTTTTAATGGTTTGAGAAACGATGGAGTTTCTTAATTTTTCGAGTGTTTCTCAAGCTGGAGTGTAATAATTAGGACCCCCACGGGGAAAGTTACTTCTCCCATCTATAGAAACTCAATGCAAATAAGGAATCCACTCTGCCAATTGTCCTCCGAGATACGCGATCTGAGCGAGTCTCAATCAATCGTTTCCTCAACCGCACTAAAAGGAAATTAAATTAAGGTTAATTGGAGAGGGGTAATTTGTATGGTGGATTGTGTGTAATTAAGTGGAGAAAGATATTGGGAGAGTTCGAGATCGAAAGGCTATCGAGTCGTAATTAGATAACGACTTTGTGTTTGCCTTTGGGAAATACTGTATCTAACTAGCACTATGCGCGATTGATTGATTTATTGCGTTGCACAATGACCTCGTTGACATTGGATATCGAAAGAGGAAAATCTGATTATTGGCATGCACGATATATATGCAATCTATCGAAATAGCAACATAGTAATTTGTATCGACCTCTCTGACCGCTATAGCATTTTAATTTAAGTATCTATATTAGGTCCGTCAAAGGGGATCTTCTTCATACAAAACGTAAATGGCTATAATAAAAGACAGAAGTGTCATGAAAATTAACATAAGTATGGCACAAGGTACAGATTGAGTAGAATTTGAAAAAAAATGTACATACGAAGTTATTAACACTGAAAGAAAAATGATGGATGTTTATTTAAATCTTAAAATCATAATAACTGCCGTATTAATCTTTATTTTTTTCAAAAACCTACTTAGTCTCCCCGCACGACAATGATCTAACGTTTTCATGATACTGTAACTTTTTCATTCAAGAGTAATTTTCAAGGCCTTTTTAAGAAGAACTACCGGCCCATTCTCTACGTTTCTTTGTATAATAATAGGCTAAAGGATGCTGATGATGCCAACGCGAACTTTTTTTAACAATTTAAACATGCCTTTTACGCATATAATCTGCTATAAAGGGCGTCATAGCCGATGTGCGATACAGATACTACACGTATGATGTTGTCTTGACTCAGTTCGCGCGCAAGCAGCGTACGCGGAATATGGATAGATGGGCTGGGGAGGTATGGTAGTATCGTAAGATCAAATCTCGATCATTTGATGAAGGTTCAAAAAGCTTTGCTAAGGGTCATTAATAAAAAACCTTATCGCTCCCAACCAATGAACTTGACAAACTTTAATGTATAAGAAGTACGCCAACAATATATACGATTGTTTCTCGAACTTCACCGGAAAAGACACAATGACAGACTTCGTCGAGGATAAACAAGATAAAACCCACAATCATAAATGAGGATAGCGACACGACACTTACTCAGTACCAAGACTACCCCAAACGTATAGAACATACCGCGAATGGGACCGAAAAATAACGGCTATCCAGTACAAAGTACAAAGGATCAGTGCGAGAAATTTGTTTCACAAATCGTGAAGTAGAGCTGTGTATCGTAATAAACTGATTTACTAAAGCGGTAGTGGATACTATTACACAAATAGTTTAATTTTTATGATATATATTTATTTATTTAAATCAACATATGTATCTGAATGTTTGTTAAATATGTTATTATTACGTGTATTTTAAAAATATTATAGTAATACTAAGTTCATTTCAATAAGCATTTATCATTGTTTCTTTCCTCTACCTCATCACGGGCGAATGGTTATAGTTAGGCAGAATAATTCGGCGGAATTACGCGTATGCATGTATAAATATTTTAACTAATATTAACGCGTAGCGTCCATAACAACTTTGACACACCGGTTCTCGAATGTTATAGACGTTAAGTTGAGTTGGTACTTGGATGGGTGACCGCCTGAGTGCCGGCCATGTGATGCTATAATTGCCCGTCTAGAAAATGTTTCCACCAGGCTCACGGTGGGTTCCAAAAAAATACACTAAAAAGAGTTACTGATTAGATAACATGTCACGATATTAATGGGATAAATAAATTAAAAAAAATATAAGACTGCCTGATTTGTCTATCGACAAAAGTTTAAGCTATTATATTTCTATCAAGTATATAGTAGAAAATACCTACGAAATATAGTCTACATAATAATATTTTCAAGAGTAAGAGGAAGCAAATACTAATATGTTTTAAATATTGCTTTAAACGTTAAGTAAGCTGGCTTTATACGGCACATTTGTCGACATTCCTTTTTTTACATTTTCATTAGTATTATCAAAACAAAAAGAGTGACTGTTCTCCAAAAATTAATTATAAACATCACTTAATCTGGACAAAGGCTAAAGTAACGGGTGAATAATGCAAATTCCATTATACTTGTACATAAGCATATCTACTAATTTTAAAAAAGTGTTTGGGTGTACAATCTGGCGTGCCAGATGCTATCAAATCGGGCAACTTTTATCTTCAAATCTAAAAAGGTAAATGAAAAATTGGTAATTTATATGTATGGACGCGTCTGATGGAGGCGATTTCATTTAAGACGGATATTCTCTCACACTCTAAAGGGGAGATACGTTAATGCCCTAAAGGGGATCGTCGATGTGCCGCTGAATTTGATTAAATTTAAATTTAAGTCCACTTTATTTCCGGATTTGCCACAGAATCGATTTCTATAAAGTTTCGCAAGAACAATGCAATCACCGTTTTTTCACACTGGACAATTTGAACTTTGATAACTTCGGTTTGAGTTGGAATTCCAAATATAAATAAATTGTAATTCGAAGCCATGTTATTTATTTCTTTGTCATTCTGTCGTTTGTAGCTCAAGTGCTTTAGCGTGTGCAATAAAGTGCAAAGTTGAAAATACGCGTTATTTCCGAATATGAGGTCCGCCGGTGTTTTTCATTTACAGCTTCTTGCGATTTGGCACAACAGCCTACTCAAATGTATACTGTCGAGAACAGCAAACAATGATGGAAACGCTCGTGATTAAACAACCGATTCCGGTAAATCGCTCCTCGCCATTGCTTCTATATCAACGACAACGCAGCAAACAGTCGCAAAGTAGCAGGAGCTGTGATTGTAAAATTAATCATTGATTTCTGTCCACAAGAGTTCCACAGCAGAGGCATTAACCAACTCCCATTAAAATTCCAAACCTGCTTAGACAAGACGGACCAATATTTCAAAGAAAATTTAAACTATACATACACAATAAACACACGGAAACACACACACACACACACACACACACACACGCGCGCGCGCGCACGCACACTTTAACTCACAAATACACACAAACACATAAACACACACACACACGTACGTACGTAGGTACGTCCTTACGAGCATACATATGTACATACACACATACGTACATACATATTACAGAACCTTTATAGTATGGCCGCTTCATAGGCAAGGACGTGATAATATAATTAAAATAAAACCCCGTTTACTATAGCAGCATATTCGATATTGCAAATAAAGTGTGGCATTATTTTTCGTTTAAAAAAAAACACTATTGTGTCGGCTCGTGCTGCTCGTAATGTTTACACGAGTATTCAACAATACCAGATGTGTAAACGGCTGCGAGCTAAAACAAGCTGGCCGGCTTGTTTATAGCGGTAACATTAGCAGTTACGCAAATTATTATTGTTGTTACATAGAATTTCAGAACTGGGTATGTTTTATTCGTATTCACTTCAAAGGAGTTCTCGTAAAAAATCATTAATTGATCGATAATGCAGTGTTAACGATAAAATAATCGATTATTTTTTAAAATATTATGGATACCAATTCGGCACCTATTTTAATTATTAGGCTTTATTTTGGTTACTTAACTATTAGGCCTTAATTTAATTATTAGGCCTTATTTTGGTTACTGACTATTTTGGATATTACTGTAGGGATACGTCAGAATTCGTAAATTAATTTGCGCCGTCAGAAAGCGAATTAAAATGTGCCGCGCTGGTACTGTCATCTGCGTGTAGTATGATATGGAGTCATATAACAGATAAAGCACTTTTTACGAACGGATATCGTTGTAATTTGCAGCGAGAATGAACACTCATCAGCCCGCTCCAATAGAAGTGAAATTGTTGAACAGCTACGTTTTCCTACTTTCTCGATCGCCTACGCGCTTCCGGTGAAGACGCCACTATTTTGGGGACATACACCAAACGGTGGCCGGAACCTGGTCTTTTCTGACCACCACGGGCCACTTGATAAATTACGAAGAATAACCTATAGAAATAATTGAATATTTTGAATACTAATTTCATTTTCTTACATATAATTTTTTGACAATATAGTTGTACTAACTATATGTACTATATTTGTACTAACTATGATGTAAATAGTAATACCGAGACTTCTATATACCACAAATATTTTGTTTGACCAGAAGTCCAAGGGCGGTATTTAACCGTCAATTGAACAATATGAAAATGGAATGTGATGTAATGTATGATATATTCGTTTGGCGTGTGAATTTGGTTGATAATAGATTATACGAGAAGGTAGATACTGGAATATTGGAGATTAATAAGCAAATACATTCCTTTAATATGAACGTAATATGAATAAGATCCGATTTTCATCCGTAGTTATTTACTTTGCCCAAACGTGAATCAACCATCGAAACCCCGCACTTACAAATGCTACGGATTACCGAGTCTGCATAAGATGTGGTTTATCTTTTACGCAAAAATATTATCATATGGAATGTACTGCTCGTTTCTGCACAATAACGACACGATGTCGTGTCTGTGACATAACCCCAAAGTTCAAATGTCCACGACATTAATAATACTTGCACGTAAGCAAAGAAGCACATGCGCAGTATATGTATATTTGTATAAAAGAGATATCAGGCGATTACCCGGGAAACACTACTTAAAGAAAATAATGACAAGCTGGCGCGTTTAATATTTCATTAATATTGAAATGTCGAACTGCATACGTCGGAACATGCTAGTCGGAATATGCTACTGCTTGTGCAGCGGTTCGGGATGATGAACAAGCATTCTGCCGAATTAATGAATTATGCAAAGCGCCTCAAAGCGGTAAAACAATGTGCATCTGATATTAGTTTGCATACAACGCGCAACAGCGCAATAATTATGCTGATTCCATGCACGCGCATAACATATTTAGTTAGTTGTGGTATTACTCGTAGTCGTAGGTAGGTGTCAAATATTTATTAACGTTTATGTTTACATGATGTCCAATTGCCATATCGGACTGCCCTCGTAGGGCAGTCCGATAAGTAGGTACTTAGCCTCACCGCCCAATGGCGCCTCTATCGCATGAGAATCGTGTTTTAAATTTCGTGTTTTAAATTCAAATTTACTATCGTGTAGTACATTCTCGTAGACGGCTACTGTCAAAACGTCAGCCGAATTGGACTCGTAGTTTTGTTTTGACCGCGTGTGGAAGCGGGCGTGTCCGCGGATTTTAGAAAAATTCAAAAAGAGCAATATCGGTCGGTGATTCGATTCTTGTTTTTGGAAGGGAAATCGCGCAGCGAAATCAAAGAGCGCTTG
>JAOPUG010000215.1:2893131-2907759 GCA_027564375.1 Micropterix facetella
ATAAACAAGTCGCTTTTGTGTCGTCATCCTGTTTTATTTGAAAATGTTTCCAGATGGAACTTGTTCGTTTTAAAGGCATCACCATTTTCTTTTATATAAGATAAAACAGTATTAGTTTAGTTTTAGTATAGTTTCTTAAAGTTAGAAATAAGCTACTGCAACATGCGGAAAACTATTTTGATTTTTTAAATTTATTATTTTCCTTGCAACCCTAATAAATAACTTTCAAAAAGAAGGGTGCCAGCTGTCAAAACGCTGTCATCTCAGGACACGGGAGAAAAAGGGAGATTTTGCGAAAAATTGGAAAGTTGCTCATGTAAGCCATGTGCACAAGTGTAACGCGTGGAAAAGCGATTTTTGCTACATATGTTGCACTTCATCTGAATTAAAATCATACCTTATATTCCTCATTGTGTACTTCAATCTGTCCATTGGGAAATCTAATAACTTGCTCTCCGTCGAGATTGATAGAAACAGCTGTTCCATCAGAAAAAGTCCATTCCTCTTTAAGGTTGCTGGTGTTGGGAGCTGGCGTAAAGCGTACCGAACCGTTGGGCAGGTGAACTTCGCTCGAACCATCTGGATGGCGACGTTCCAGTTGACCACTACAATAAAATTATTCTGGTAAGCTACGAGTGCCAACTTACACACCGTGAAGACGAACGGTGGGCTTGGGGCAAAGCGGACAGTAGGCGATTGCAAAATTAAATCATGCGAACGAGACAGCAATACGTTAGAGCAAAATATGAAATGAATGATCGTCGATTTTCCCGCACCAAAACTTCCAGTTGACCACTACAAGAAAACTATGTGAGCACACCGTGAAGACGAACAGTGGGCTTGGGGCGAAGCGGACAGTAGGCAATTGCAAAATTAAATCATGCGAACGAGACAGAGCAATACGTTAGAGCAAAATATGAAATGAATGATCGTCGATTTTCTCACACCCAAACTAACCGTCGAACTTATAGCCATTCCAATAAGTGATAAGTTTGAACACAATTTTGTGTGTTCTTAGATTCAGCTGCTTTATTTACGGTGGGTAGTTTTAATGCAGAAAAGCGACAACCGTTCATCTCACATTCCACTCTAACATATTGCGCTGTCACGTTTACATGAACTAATGTAATAATAATAATAATAATTTATTTTAATCGATAATGAATGTACAGAGCAGTAAAAATACACTAGAATATTGGCAGATACAAAAAGATAATATTAATGGAAGATGCACCAGTTAAAAACTGATATTCAGTGTACCCTATTAGAATTGATTTAGTGTGTATAGTGGATGGCTAGGGGCGATGTAAAATTTTAATTATAATATTTAAGAATTCCATGGTGCAGTGTCGGAGATTAAACAGCTAAATGTTATATCTGTAGGAAAAGTGTGCTTCAAAGGATTGGAATGTCATCCAATCCATAGGATGCAGTAGGGTTTATATGCCTGGAGTTGCGGCTATCAACCAATGTGGCAAGGTTCAACCCGCCATATATGAGCGATCTATCAGTCTAAATGGCTCCGAGCCAAGCCAAAATCTCACCGTGTCTGGGGAAACTCAGATGGACTCATGGACTCAAGCGGCGCGGTTGGATTTTCAATCAATCTAATATCCATGGAGCCAAGCCATCCAGCCATTCTTTGGAGTGACCGTGTGTGGGAAAATCCAGCGAGTCACCGTGTGTGTGCTATCCCGGGTCCAAGCCACTGTCAGTCTTGGTAGCAACTTGACATGTGACATACTGTGGTGTTTAATGTGCTTACAAACATATTAATTGTAATTCTGGGTACTAGCGGACATGATTTCGTTATTGAATTCATAGAGAAATATCAAAAATATGAATGTCTTTGGATGGTTTGTAGTGAACACTACCATGACAAAACCAAATGAAATGCTGATCTGGATGATTCAGTGTTATTATTTAATACAAAAGACACGAGCAAAGAAACTGTTTTAAAGAAAATTCAAAGTATCCAATCTTCATATATGTCCCAGGGCCTGGGCTCAAATGGTTGCGGGAAATTTTACTTCTTCATAGGAAGATCCGCTAAAGACACCGTAAAGTAGCAGTTAATCTCTCGTGAGGAGTGAAAGCTTGTCACATATTGGTGTACTTTCTCTTTATTAATGGAGTGACCATCTGGAGTGATGTATTGTACGTAGTCTCATACATCCGTAGGTAGTTATGATAATCAGAAGGCTCCAGCGAGAGTTGTTGAATCAATACCACTACAAACTTCAGGTGTGTATAGAGTCGAATGCAGCTGTGGGTTAGCCTACGTCGGATAAACAAAACTGCCCATAGCAACTCGACTGATGGAACACATCAACGCTGTTAAAAAACGTTCAGCGAGAAAAATCAGCGATCTGCGAACGTCTATTGGATAGCGGAACCTACCACTTGGTGCAGTTTCAAAATCCCATCGTGCTATCCAAAGAACAATTTTACTTTCCCCGCATGAGGAAGCCATTGAAATAAGAAGAACCCCAAACTTTAATCGACGGTTTCAAACTCTCTACTACATGAAACCCTCTTCTTAAAATGTTCTCAATGCTCATCGCCAACTACAAGAACGTAACACAAGATAGTGAGTGTTATGTGCACGGCAGTTTTTCATAATTCGCAAGCGCCGAACCAGTCGCCCCACCACCGTTACAATCTGCGCAGTACCAACAGCAGTTTGCCGCCTAACTGCAGAACAATGGATGACGATTGACGGCACTTCAGTCTACCCTGGACCATGGCGGTTGCAACATCGCCGAAAAGTTGGGTATTACAAACTTCACGTGGTAAATTTGTTTTATTTTATTTATCATGTCAAACAACCGTGATAATCTTCGACTTCATATTGTTGAACCAAATGTATATAACTAATTTGATTTCTATTTGCAAGTCATCCCTCCTGCCACTTAGTTTTTGGTTTTCGTTTCTCGGTGTAAATATAGGCTGTATAGCATACATATGTTACAGCATACAATAAAAAAATAAAGCAGGACACCAAATATAAACACAAATGACACAGACAAATGGACTGACTGGCTCCGTGGCTCGATTTGATTGTGAGTGGGCCGCTAAATTTACTGAAGCCATATGGACTCGGGTCAAAAGCTCAGGCCGTTTGGACCCATCGTGTATGGGGGACTTCAAAGGATCCTTCAATGTATCCATCCATCGAAATATCAAACTACTTTTTAAGTACTATGGCAAAAACCTAATATAACAATATAAATCGATTTTAATAAACGTTTAATTCAGCTAGTGTATTTATGATACTTGTATATAATAACTACTTAGTAATATTAATATACTATAATAGTATTTATTATACTAGCGACTCATATAGATATAGTATAACAATCAATCTTGGGATTGAAAAAGATAGGATCTCTAGGAAAGTGATTGTTGTTCATTGAATCAAACATTAAAGGATCCTTTAACCTTGCCACGTGGGTTGATTGTACTAACTCCAGGGATCCTCCTTTTTTCTACGTATAAACCCTGCTGCATCCTATCGATCTGATGACATTCCAATCCTGGATTTGGTGTTGTTCAATGGTACACTGTATTTAATTTTTTTTATTTACACAGCCACTCAAATGGATGCACTGATTACCAGTTGTTTAACTGATTGCATCCTTCATCAGTATTATCTCTTTGCATCTGAAAACCCCTAGTGTACGATCTGTATTATCATGCATTATTGATGAAATCAATTATAAGTATTATTATTAATGGTTTTGGAACGAGTGAATTTTGCCTTTTGTCAAAAGTGTGATAAATATTTTTTTCTCACTACCTGCATTCCATCACCACTACAACAATATTAAACCTGTCTCAGGGTTATACGGAGTTTTAACCCAAAATGGACGAGTCAATCAGATATGTCGACTGATAAGACAATCCGAAAACTTGTTCAAATGCAGAAAGTGTTCAAATACATGTGACTTAAAAATAATGGTCTATTTTGTTAAATTGTGGATTCTTCGAACAATCGCAAGTAAAGGCAGAGAGATATCGTTGATTTCTGTCTACTACAAAAACGGTCAAGGAACCGGAATTACAGGCCCCGATTATAAGAATCCGAAGCATCGCTTAATAATCTAAATGTTAATAGGTGAATTTGGAAAATTACATATTTTTTCTTGCCAAAGAACCATTCAAAATAATAATGAGATCCAACTTAAGATGTTTTCGTATCACAGTCAACTCTAATACAATTACAGAAAATTGTATGAAATCGAAGACTATCGCGGTTGTTTGACATTATAAATAAGATAAAATGAATTTACTGCGTGAAGTTTTTAGCACCCGACGTTTCGGTGATGTTGCAACTGTTCGTTGTACAGGGTAGACTGGACAACGGTGGTGATATCACCGAAACGTCGGGAGCTAAAACATACGTTTAATCTTATTTATGCAGAAAATTGCAACGTTATTATTTTGTATTCTAGGGAAAAAAAATTAAATACATATGTTCATTAGTAGTTTCTTAGAAGATAAAAAATTAAATTGCAATACGTATGCTCATATGTAGGCTTCTTGGAAGGTAAAAAAAATAAATTTCTTGAGAAAATCAGATATTTTAAAGTCTAATTAGAACCAAAATTCTTATTGAAAAAACGAAACTCAAGAATCAAAGTTGTTTGTGGATAATTTGAAATTTTGACTTTCAATAACTCTAGATATCCTTGAAATGACCATGGTTATGTTGAAAAAACACCTGACATCCGTATGCAGTCTGAGTAAAGTGAAGCCCTCTTAAACTGCGCAATCTCCCAGTCTGAATGACGATTGCGAAAGAAAACCTATACGGGTTTTACACCAATAAGGTTTCCCTCAGATATGATATTGTTGGTAAGGCTGGTGACCCAGTGTGTCGACTCATTGCCGTTAGTAAAAATGACAGACAAATGGGATTTACATGTTATATGATACAAAAAACTACCCTATTTGTCTGCACAATCTATGGGTTAAAGGGCTTCATTTTCATGCTTGCTGATCAGTCACAGAATAGATACACACGATATAAAGATTCTTACTCGGCGAACTGAAGAACTTGCAGTCCATCTTTGTAAGTCGTATGATAAGTTTTCGTTTGAGCGTAAAAGTACTTGATCATGCCATCATCCATAAAAGTCTCTTTCACATCCCCGTTAAAATAGAAAAATTTAACATGCAGCTCGTCCGGCGACACAATTTTCATGTTTCCGTTTGTATAATCAGTGACTTTGCTCCCGTCTTCTCTAGTATTTTCGCTGCTGCGCAGTTTGCTGGCGAAGCTAGAAGTGGAGGCCTCGGTATAGATGTGGTCGCGGCCTAGGCGGTAGAATTTTGTGTATATGTCTTCAAGGTTTAAAGAGCGGACGCTGCTCGAGTTTTCCGTTTCAGGTACTGAAAGATAAAGGGACAATTTTAATGTTGAGGCAGCATTGGAAGTGAGCCTATGTTTCGTAAACGGCCTTACCGGACGAATAGATTGGCAATTAAACGATGTTGAAATTAGCAAGTCAACCAAAGCAAAAGAGAGATGAAGGTGAGGTGGAAATCTAGTCCTCCGTCTATTCTCGTACCCTGACATAGAGACTGAGCTCCTCTCTCTTAAGTGGGGTGTGGGTTTGGACGTTGCAAAGGAAAATATAAGAATGGACAATGATCAATTACACTCAATCACCACTTTGCTCAACAAAATCACCACTGATCAATGAGGACGTTCGTTACTGGTCTTGAAAGGTGTGAAGTGAGTGACTCACAGCGCAATCGAGCATAAGATAGAAACCAATGCGGTTAAACGAGACCTTCGCAGTGCAGCTAAATGACTGACACATTTTTCAATGATAATGGCATATGATCTGAGAGTCATTTTTCTATTTTTGACAGTATTATAGTTGAAAAACTTGCTAGCCATTTGAAAACAGTGTCTAACCGCCAAATTGTAATTTTTTCTTTCTTACCCTCACGTATACTAATTTATCTATGACCGAAAAAGCATCTGAACTTCGTACGGATGCTCGCTCAGGCGGTGTGTCATTGATTTAACACCTTTCTATATAAATCTCCGCTGGCATCTCCTTTAAAAAAATTGGCACACATCCCCATTGCCGAAATCTGAACCAATTAGCTATTTATTTTTGTACCCAAACACCCGCACCCAAACATCTTTTTCCTAAAACTGAAAATTGCTATGCTATTTTTCTTAACAAAATAATTTGGTTGCCAATTTAAACGACCCATCGTTCTTAAGTAAGGCCAGGGAAATTACTCTAATTTATGTAAAATTAATTATTACAATGTCCAGTTTTTGGTAGTTGCGGTAGTTCTTCATCAGAGGATTGAAATATATCAATAGTTTTGCTGTCTCTCTCGCTAAAATATTTCGCGTAAGTCGATTGCACCTGTGATTTCGTACTGTCTTTCGTTCTTGTCTCATTTTTTAAGATAGCTTGTGGAATATCATCACCGATGAACAGTTTCTGATCGTCGTCCGGAAGTGATTTCGTCAACGATTTATTCAATTCAGCGAGGGATTTTATATTCGTGAGCCGTCTTGTTCTAACGTTACTCTGCTGCAATCGCTTGTTCTCAATCGCTAGCTTCTCGTTCTTACCTTTGAGCTCCGCATTCTCTTTTTCAAGGATTTTGATTTGATTGCGCAGCCGCGCAATAGCCGCACCCGATTTTGCCTCTTTATTCCTATTCTCTTCCGCCGCACACTCAATCTGTTTCTTTAACTGCGCTATCTCCTGACGCTCTTTCCGCATGCTCTTGTTCTTTGCATCTCGAATCTGTTGCTCTAGCGAGATACGCAGCTTTGCGACTTTTTCGCGCTCTTCTGCAATCTGATACTCGGAGATGACGCGATTCTCGTACATTGTCTTCTCGAAATCTGCTTTCGCTGTCAAAAATTCCTGGCGCTCCGCCTCGAGGGTAGTCTTCTCACTGGCGACTCTAGTGGATTCATTTTGAATGCTCACCATTTCGTCTTCAATTTCGAGGACTTTCTGCTTTAGCATTTCGCCAGTTTTTAAAGACTCGTTGTTTTTATCAGTTTGCGATGCGATGGAGCGCAGCGATGGTTCGCATTCTTTTACGTATCGGCATGTCTCATCCGTTTCTGTTGTTTCATCGCAGGATTCTTCGTCCGTCCATTGCGAATCACCCTCTTCGTTCGGGCACGGCTCTGAATTTCCATTCGTAAGCAATTTATCTATAAAACTAATATTTGAAGTGCTGCTCAAATTCAACAACTTCTGTTCCCATTGTTCAAACTGCTTTTGATCGGCCTTTTCTCTAAACGAAATTATGCTGTCTGAGAATTTCGACGGGGAGTCGTAGGTGGACGATGTTTCGATTTTTTCATGAGGGCTTTCTGGGTAGTTTTTATAGAATGAGCTTTGCTTCAATTGACGCAGAAATAAATCCTGCTCTTGTGTTAGCCTATTCGCCCATGTTGTGTTCGGACTTGGTGACTCATCAGATTTTGATCTTGGTGACTCGGGTCTCGGTGACTCTATAATACTCGGTCTCAGTAACTCTACAATCTTCAACGTCAGTGGCTCTGCAATATCCAACCTCAGTGACTCTTCAATTAGTTTTTTCTCTAACTCAATCTGAAATCATAACAAACCATTATTGAAACAAGGTATCATAAATTTTATAATTTTTGCAAAGTAAGTAGGTTATTGTGATTAATTATGAAAATTCGCAGTTTGGGTGTCCGACCGCATTTACAAATTAGGTACTTAGAAAGGAAATTGCGTCGTCGATAGATGCCCAAATAGAAAGTATGTCCTTTCTCGGAGTTTCATTCTGCAAAATCCTTTTATTAAGAAATAAGCGAGATAGTTTTACGAGGGCCATAGACTTCCTTTGTCAGCATAGAGAATTAGTTTCGCCGAAAAATAAAATAATTTGGACACAGGAACTCATTGGACAAAAACGAGGCGAATACTCTCGCCTCGAGAACATACTGCGTCGCTCGGAAACAATATATCACGAAAAAGAGTTAGTTTACAAAAGGCTTACCACAAAAGGCAACCTTTTTTAATAGCTGGCTGTCATAAAAGGGTTTTGGAGACGTAACAATAGCTGACGCTCGCTGGTCGTTGGACCGGGAAATATCTATTATTTTAAAAACTCGAGAGAATTCCGTAAAATTGTGTGTGCTCTATTTCTTCCTTATACCATTGATTTAGTAATAGTGTTATTTAATCAATGCTTATACATAATAGCAATCGAATAACGAAATAATTAAATCTGTTAAAAATTCATGATTATATTAAGGAGATAGCATGTAGAATAATCAAATTAAACTTGATAAGCAATATAAATTGACATTGCGGCGACTCTCGGCTTTATTTATGTAATTAATATTATGTTTATGTTAGAAGTAAGTACATAATTTAGAATGCATACTGAAAACATGGTAATTAGATTATAAGGCAATTTGCACTGCCCAATTATTGGACGTAATTAAGTAGACTTAGGTAAGATATTAGCATCTTAAGAGAATCCGTAAACACACCCTTTTGGTGGCCATTTTGATTTGACGAGCCTATGGCAGGCCGTCTAATATTCCGGCCAATAATAAACGTGGGTTGCGATGGAGACGCCCCCAAGAAAAAAAATTACAACTAGGATAGTTTTTAGGAAAAAGGGTTAGTAGTCATCACTCAATTTTGAACATGGGCGGTAGCCTTCGCTAAAACGGAGGCTCGCCAAACACATAAAGTGCAACGCATCCAGGCAATAAGCCAATTATATGTTAAGGATAATTAAAGTTTTACGTTTATTTTTTTAAAAAATTGATTAGTGAAGTAAGGTGAATCTCAATGTACGTTTTAAACAAAATACATTTCCTTCTGTAAAATGTGGTTTAATTTCGGTTTCAGGAATCACCCAAGTGACTAGTGCGTAATAAAAGCAGATCGGCGCCGGGTCAGAAGCTTGCGACATACCTGCGAGGTGAGTGATAAAAGATATAAAAAAAATTACAGTTCACTTCCTAACTCATCTTGGCGCAAAGGGCGTCGTACTCCTCTCGTTTTTCGATATCGGAACAGTTATTATGATTATTATTAATCGATCAACCAGCAGTTAAAGGCTGATTGGCGTGTGTCAATAACCTAAAAAGTGTTTTTTTTTTGTGTTAGACATTACAGTTGTTCGGTTTAGTTTTAATGAGTGTCCAGAAGGTGTTTCTTGATGTTTATGATGTACAGCAATTCAAGTCCTGGCAGACTATTACCAATGACATATAAGGGGAGGTTCAGGAATGTCAACACCCCCCCCCCCCCAATCGCATAGGGTATTTTCTAAGTTTCGCTCTCCAGTGGCTCAAAAGTTGCGTCTTAGTGGACATAGTTATTTGTCTGATGAACGATCTACTCGTACTCTCTCATAAAATGACCTCGAATCAGCGGATCACTTGGAAATTATGCCATATAGCATAGATAGATAAACGCTTTGCATATTTAGCCGCAGCTACTATGAATGGCTTAAGCAGAGATATGAGTCCCAAAATCTACTGCGGTGTTTAGTTCATGGCTTAACAAAGAACTGTTATTAAAGCAGCGCCCTCGTTACAATTTTTCTTTCTTCTTTCTCCACTCTGATTCTGCCACTATACCTACGAACAACACCCGAGGCGTCCAGAAAACAGCTATTTTTTCGTGAAACTGCGGTCGTGCGTCGTCGACTTAAAGTACGTTTAAACAGTTAAAGGAGAAAATGTGTAGATTTTTTCCGTCTAAAATATTCACAAAAAATATTTTAATCTAGAGCAAACTGGAAGAGATATTGTGTAAAAACTTATTTTGGCTACCATTTCTCCAACCCGCGGCGCGGAGAGGTCGAAAACTCAATATATTATTCATGAGCCCACACTTTATAACCTGACCAAAAATCAGAACTACCCAACCTTTTGTAAGGTAAATTACTACTTTAACTGTACTACACTGGCTATGCGAAGATACGAATAAAACCAAGTCAGTGGGTGGATGTTGCTTTATTATGGATCCGTTTTCAAAAGCTCCATCATGAATATTCTACTAAAATCGAAAATGGATGGATAATCCAACAAAAATCGATATATGTATATTCAATTTTACGCCTGAAACAATATTGCCCGTTGTTTACTTTGGGTTAAACGTCGAAAAAGCACCGCCTGATGTTTGTTTATTTGATTCGGTTTATGTAATTAGAAACGGCTGCCGACTTTACACTGTCGATAGGGTGCCGAAAAGGACGGATAGCGCAGCGTTGCCGGAGTTCTATTTCCTGTTTGGCTTGGTTATATTTTCCTTCTTCAGATTTTGTTTATTTTTCTGCTCTGGTTAAAGGCGGCACGGCCGTATTTTTCACCGTTTTCTATCAAAGTTGTGAATGTCACTACCGCTGCCGAGCTCTTGGCTTAATGCTGGCTGAGACTGCATTGCGACTTAGTATTTTGGAAGTAATATCGCTCTGGTGTATACATAGTAGAAATGCATTAGTCATGCAAGTACATGCATTTTTAATATGTACCTATAGAAAAAAGTGCTGCGTTTTAACTTCGTAATAATTATACATGATGCATTCTTTCTTGGCGAATAAAGATAATTTAGTGTATGTACTGCATTTATTACTAATAAAATAATTTTTTTGAGTTTTTTTTATTAATTATTGTAAAGTTTTATGTCCTATGATGCCATTTCAAGCAAAAAACGATAATTGAGTTTTTGTCGATTACTGTATTTTTCATTACGACGGCAGAATGATATAAAGTTTCGAACGTAAAGGCAGTCCGTTTAGTGCAAAGATGCAGCGTGTATAATACTGCCAGACTTGTAAAGTCGGTAACGACGATTTACACGCCAAAAATGGTCATAATTTATTTCGCTCTATATATTTAAGAGCATGGTAACACGTCTGGTCGGAATCGTGTCAATGTTTGGCCATTATTTCAGTCAGGTAGGTCGTTATTTAAGAAGCTCACTGCATTGTTTTTTTCTCGGTGCATTCACATAATAAACAGGAGAATTTAGTAAAGTTACCTTGCTGGCGAAGGAGACTCGAGTGGCTTGATGACCCGAGACTCGATGGCCGTTGATAATACATTATAAATGAAAAGTAGCTTTAACCACGTGAATTTTGAAGCAGTCGAGATTTCGGCGATGTTACGATGAATCTATCCTGGACAGCGGCGGTTGTAACATCGTCGAAACGTCGGGTGCTTCAAATTTCACGCGGTAAAAATCCGATTTAGTTTTATTTACCATACATGACACTTTCAAATCGCCACATACATTCAACCATGAGGAATTGTAAAAACATAGTGGGTTTTTGGTAAAATTTTGATTCAGCATATTAAAAACTACAAAAAGCAGGCAAATTTATTCATAAAGTTTTTTCATCGTCGGCTTGTGTGGCATTAATATATGCGAACAACTGACGTTGTATGGACGCGAAACTGTATTTTGTGATTAAAGTGTATATAAAGTGGTAGGTAAACGCACACTGTTACGTAGAGGGGACAGTTTCTGGGGCCCAATGGGGTTTTCTAGCAATTTTTTCTTAAACCCACGTTAATACAGAAAATACGCAATCAAAAATTCAAAACCAATTGACCAACAGGGCAAATAACTGATAACGATTGGATTCATGATTAATAGTAGTCGTTATGTCGAAAAACTATTACATTCGCCACTGGAAAAAGGCGAAATTTTTAAATTCACGGAGTAAAAAATAAGAATTGAAAATATGGCCAGAGTATAGTAGTGTTTGCAAAAACAACTCAATTACGATAAAAAAATATGAAATAGGTACTTGCGTATTGCATACCCTCATTTTTTCATGTTCTATGAAATTTTAGGAAGGCTTAAAGTATTGGAGCCGAAATTCCGTGAGGTTTTAGATCTTCTAGCGACATAGAAACGAAATAATCAAAAAACAACTCGCGAACATTTCATGTTTTTTTATTCCAATTCATTATCTTTGCAAAAACCGTCTACACTTTGGCCACATTTTGAATTCTTCTTTCACTCTGTTAACTTAAAAATTTCCTGTTAATTTAAAATTTTCAAATTTTGTTACTAACATAATAGTTTATTCGACATAGCCAATTATTCCTGACCATGAAGCCACTCTGCATTAGTTTGCAAAAATAAATCGAATTTTAAAATGCATATTTTCTGTGTAAACAAAATTTAAAAAATGGCAGAAATATTGTTGGAGCCCAGAAACTGTCCTATTAATATTCATCGATTTTAATATATCGATGTTTTCATTTTCATCTTGATCTACCCCGGCTTGCCCGTGTCGATATATGTATATATTCTACATTTCGATAACACTCATTATCATTTTAATCTACCTCGGCTTGTCCGTGCCGATTATGTATATATCCTACTTTTTGATAATATTATTTTAACTTTTGCAGTAAACAAAGGTCCATGGCAACACTGCATTGTTTTATGATATAAGAATATTCTGCAAGATGGCGCCAGCTTGGCGGCATTTTGCAGAATAGCGTTTCACACTATTTTCGGCGGGATTCTGGACCGCTAGCCGGCGTTTGTTCGAGATGTAGTAGACTGTACGGTCAGAAATAGACATTTCCTACGTCACCGTGCCCGCCCGTGACTTCTCGCTCGCTCCGCTTATAAATCGATTAGAGGTAGAATAGATGGATTTAGCAGATGTCGTCAGTTACAGTCACGAAGAATAAATAGAGCGATAGCAAACGCGTTGACATCGGCCCGAAGATGTGAATAAAATCTGCGCAATTCTAGGCAAGACTTGTTTCAAGAAATAACGCCGACAATATAACGTCATTTTTTGACAAAAATGCTTACCATATTTGTGTTCCCGTTAAATCGTCAGCAAACTAGAGAAACAGCCATTCACAAAACCGTATTCTGCCTAAGCTATCGCGTCGTAACAAATTCGTTTGTCCGACGTTGTTATCATATGAATTGCAAAATGAGTTCACGCGCGCAGTCTCTACAACTGAATAAATGCATATTTAAATTTTGCAACTGTCGGACTTCTTGTCTGTATTATATAAATTTATTTCAGTAAATTAAAACATCGCTGCCTTTGCTTGTACAGTTTTTAGACCTAGTTGCCTTTGTGCGCAAAGCTAGCGAATAGTGCCAATATAGAAAGTTTTCGTATGTCTATGCGTATAATACTGCATGCACAATTTCATTCGACCATTTTAACTCCAACAAACTCAACCGGCAGATCTCATAGCAGTCCGGGGCAAGTCGGTAAATACAACCAGAAACTTTTGAATGAAAATTAAACTAGCAATTCGATAGACGACATTCCGGTGAAGAATGAGAAACGAAAGAATAGTTCAAGAAAACGTAAACATGACCAGGCTCGTGCATCGTGTGGAATTGAATTATAGTGGAGCGAGTGTGTGATTTTAAATAATTCACTTTTGGACACTTACGGATTCATCAACTTCTCTTTCGTACAGAAGGTTATTGTAGACACTTACCTGAAACAGAAAGAGACAACGATAAGCAGAGAGTAAATGAGAATTCGAGACTAAAATATTGGAAATGCAGATTGTACACATACAGTGGGTGGCCATATTAAGTCTGAAACTTTTGGTACTAATTACCACATTACAAAACAATTAAACTCCTAAACAATGCTTATTTTTTAGTGTTAAAAGTCATTGAATTGTGGTATTTCGTACCTACATAAAATAAACTAATTTCAAATAGTGGAATTTTCAATATTTCTGCGAAATTTTATATTTTGTCGTCACGGAGAAAATAATCACTGCAAGATCCGATTCTTATAATAACAATATCAATAAACTACTATAGATTATAATTTTTTGACTTTTTGTTTCACTATTTCACGGTTTTTTTACGTTATTTAAAATTTTCAAAAATATTTGTGGGTTATTAAAAAAACGCATTTTTGTGTGGACAAAGTATTTTAGTATTTCGTATTTTGAAGTATTTCTTGAGATCAATATACTAAAATTATTTTAAAAAAAACAACAACGAAAAGTCCACTGAATATTTCGGAAAAGATTCAGAATGCTTTTTCTTTTTACAAAAAAGTGTAAGCATATAAAGCCAACATTAGTTAATATTTACATGCTGTGCTAGGTAATAGTCAGCATGACTGTAAGAAAGGGATCTTACCGCAATCATTCTCTCCGTGACAACAAAAAATGTAATTTCGTAGAAATATTGAAAATTTGACTATTTTACGCGGTAAGTTCCATTTCTTATGATTGTGACGGCTGAAATTATTTTACTATTTACGTAGGTACGAAACAACATAATTCAACGACTATTAGCATTAAGAAATAAGCATTGTTAAGGAGTTTTGAGGGTTTTGTAATATGCAAATTAGTACCAAAATTCACAGTGCCCCTATTAATATGGCCACCCTCTGTATTATTAGAATCGAATAAATAATATTTATAAAATGAGATAGCTAAAAATATTAGGATAGCGCTGTATTGCAGGCGTTGTAAATAGAATATTACTTATCCGAATTTCAGTAATCAACCATTTCTTGGTAATTCACATTACAGTTTATGAAATAATAATTACTTATCAATGAAAATTATGAATAATCGGTACTCATAAAGAAAAACATGTAGACAAAAAGACC
>JAOPUG010000215.1:2942275-2953726 GCA_027564375.1 Micropterix facetella
AATAATAGGCTTTTTTCAATGAAAAAAGGTTTCAAGAGAATCTGGAACACATCGCTATGTGATTCTTTTATAAAACCATTAAGATGTTTGCATATCTTAGGCCCAGCAACATCGGCCGAGTAGTTTACGTGCCGCAAACGGCTTCAGGATCGTACCTCTACTTAAATCTTTTAAACGTACATCACTACTTCTAGAATATATATCAACAGGGCTGTCAAAAGTATCTTGAGGTACATGTACAATTGTACGAATTGCTCGTTTCTGGAGTATGATAAAGCAATACCGATCAGCATGCAGCGCTACCCTAGAGCTCCACTCCATACGATAGCAGCGAGTCCACGTATACAAAGTATTGAATACGCAGAAAAACACTATCTAGAAGTGATCGGAGACGATGCAACGCATAACACGAATGTCCCAAACTATCGCATAGTGCATTACTATGGGTGAAAACCAAAAACCTAGACGATATACACGGTGCAAGGGTTCATCACTATTGTATATAGTTCTACCAACAAATCTGCACAACCTCAAAATGAACAAGCCTAATCTAAGAACTATTGTCTTATAACAAACAAAAACTAATCGAATTTATATCAATTCTGATAGCCAGGCACCTCTTTTAGTACTAGATTCAGACACTATAAGCTTAAAGATGGTGAAAAACTGCGTGGCATTTTTGAATTCTCTGGGCGAAAAGGACACGAGTAGTTCTAAGGACGGTTCCCGGTCATGCAAGTATCGAAGGCAACGAAAAGGCCGACGAATATGCTAAGACGAGAGCAAAGGGAACGTTATACGGCCTGAACCATGTCGTGGCGTACCAAAAAGCCTATGTTTAGAACAATTTATCAACCACTGGAACAACACGCCAGGCTTGGATCATTCTAAAGCGCTAATCAAATCTTACGACTGTAAGACTGCCTACGAGGCTTTAGCACTAAATAGGAACAATTTACGTATGCTGTTGAGGGCACTCACGTGGCATTGTGGCCTGAACAGACACATGTTCAACCTCAAGCTCCGGGACACTACAGTGTGCAGGTTCTGCCAAACAGCAAACGAAACTGCCATGCACCTCGTGTGCGAATGTGGCCCACTGATGTGGAAAAGAAACACCAACCTGAGCGGTTACTACATACCTCCAAGCTGAAGAAGTAAAGCAATTCAGCGCCAAAAGCTTACCGCGGGTCTTAAACGACGCGAAGCTTAACACGGAACTATAGTAAGTAGGTGGCGATCACAATGGACCAAAAATGGCCGCAGTGATACAAGGCTCAGTAAATTTTGAAATACAGCAAAATAAAAAAAAACTTAAAACTAAATGTAAATAAATATGTAGTTGTTATGTCATTCCCGTACTTTAGCAGTATAACTAGACGATAATATTCTTTATATGAAATCGAAGACTAACGCAGTTGGTTTGACATAAGAAAAAACAAATTTAACGCGTGAAGTTTGTATCACCCGACGTTTCGGCGATGTTGCAACGCCGTTGTCAAGTCTAACATCGCCGCAACGTGTCGGCGTTAGGGACCTCCTCGACTTGACGCAGTCGGACTGCGTGTACCACCTACCAAGCACAGTAGGTACGAGACAAATTGTATCTCTCTCGTTCTACCTACCGCACAAACTGTAGCAACAGAATTTAATCTGGAAATAAATTATGTTGACGAATTTCACGCTAGCCCTTTGACCTTCAGGCAGAATGCCAAAAGATTGCTACATGGTATCGCTGAATCGTAACGGAAAAATAAAAATATTTCTATAAAAAAATAATTGTTTGATATGTATACAATTCAAATTATTGATGGTACATACATGTTTTGAATAGCATTAATAACGTTTCGCGGTTATTTGACATTTTAATTGAAAGAAAACGGATTCTTACCGCGTGGAACTAGAGAAGAGTTTTCCCGACGTTTCGGCAAATCTACATTTTCCGCGTTCACGGGGACAATAAGAGTGCGACTAGCGTGCGGGCGGGCACTCTGAATTCATTGGGTGTTGGGGCGGGTAGTTCAATTTCTACCGCAGCGAAGCCAGCTGGCGCAGATCGTAGCGATGAATACAATGGAACGTAGTTTGAAAATCGTCTGTGTACACATAACTCACTGTGTCTTGCTTAACGTTTCCGTTGTCAGGGGTCGGCGTTGAAAACTTCTTAATTAGGTGGTTCCATGTGGTAGAAAATTTCAAACCTTAATCTCGATTGAAGTTTGGGTTTCTTCTGTTTTCGATTGCTTCCTTGATCATTCACGGGAAATAGAATCGTTATTTTAAGAGTACAATTGGATTATGACACGCAACCAATAGTTCGTTCCACTGTCCAATATGTCCTCGCAGATGGCCGATTGTACTCGCTGGACGTTTTTCACCGCCTTAATGTGTTTTATTACTCGAATCATAACCCAAACACTCACTATATATAATAAAATATATTTTTAAAATAACTTTATTCATGACACATAAAGTGCATGAAATAAGTCATGCTAACATTCAAAAAGAGTTAAAATGAGTTAACATTCATTACTCTCCTTCTTTGAGTACCTTACCTATAGTGTAATTATCGTGACTTGCAGTGTGTCATCCGTGAGCGCTGTAGTGTCATGACTAAATACTGTCAATTGAGATACCGTGTTTTGTGGTAATATAGTTTAAACGTACAGTAACCTTATCGGCTATCTTGTAAAACAAAGGTAAACAGGGTTATAGAATGGTGCCTAGATGAATAATGTGACAAGAATCCTATTTAATCGAATCAGACATTTTCAATTATTTTGTTTTGTAATAACATAACAGAGCGGCCATACGAGATGCAGAAAAATAGGGGCCATTATATACGTGGAGTATTTGATTAGGTGTGATGCGATGCTGCAGGGGTTTTTATGCCACTCCATTGTATTTCTCCCATAATAATATCCATTTCAAGATATATAAATGAATGTCGTACTTTTATGAATATGGAGCCGCAGGTGGATTTTTATAATTTTTTTAATAGGCAGCTATTATATTTCGCCATCATTTCGATTACAGCCATTTTGCGATGAAAATATAAAGTGGCGCTCTGAATTTAAATTGGATGTTATAACAAAATGACTCACATTTACAAAGCGAATGAATTGTTCCCCGCGTCGTAAAACTGACAAAACGGTGGGAAACTGCTAAAATGCTTATGTTCGAGATAATTAGTTAAACACTTTCGAGCGGCTCGGAACAAAGTAAACGCGTTTGGGGAATTATACTCGGCGCCTCGTCGTTTATTAAATTTATCCCAGGCCGGATATTCTCCGTTTCCGGATATTAAATGAAAAGATAAGCAAACAGCACTTCCAGCTGTATATATTTGCATTGGACTGGTGGCACATTGATGCCCCCGGTAGATAGATGTATGAAAAAAAACTGTATCATGTAAACCAGCGGTTCTTAACCTTTTTGGCTGGCGACACAAAGTACAAATATATTTAAAGCCCGCAACCCTAATGTTTTATTTTATTTTCCGGTGATAATAAAATGATACGATTAACGTGGTTGGCCAGAATTTATGTCATTATGTAATTAGAAATAAACAACATTATTTAAATTTTCTATATTGAAATCAAACAAATCAACATTATAATGTATAAAAAAAATAGGTTTTAATTTTTTCATCAGCAAAATATATAATAATTAGTGATGTATTTTTGTATTTGGTGGTGTGTTTTCGAACAAAGATTACAGAAGTGGAGTTATTAGTTTATTAGTAATTAAGTGGAGGTAAGTTTACAGAAAGTGCACACCGCATGTCATGCTGAGAATCCCGTCTATTCCTGTACTTATTTTTCATGACAGCAAGACACGAAAATCCCGCTTCACACAAATAAGTAGATCTACCGCTGCGGAGTGTGATATAAGGAAAAGTCGGTTTTTCTCCGTCGAATAGGGTCCAGCGAATGCATATCACTCATGCTTCCATTCAAGGATGACTTATAGAATTTTACTCTGAGGGAATGCTAACCCACTATTCACCAAACCCGGGATATGTACTCGTATACTAGCCTCAGCATATGCCTACCTGTGCTTGCAAAGCGAAATTTTGGAAATTAGGATTTCATTCAGTCGCCATAGTCACAATACCCGTCACACGGACCAGATTATATTGCCGAACGTGAGGCTCGCCAGATATCAGCGGTCATTTTTATGCCAAAGCCTCGAAATGTTCAACAAGCTACTCCGTACAATAAAGGGGCTTGAAGAAGCATCATTTAAAGACTGTATAAAGAGAAATATCGCCAAGTTAACAGATCTAGAGTCATTGTCTAATATTAAACTAATTGTACATAATCTTTATTATAATTATTAGCTATTAGACTAATTTCAATGGTTTTTGTTAATATTTATGTATCTGCTACGCATACTTCTTATTTTCGTTTGATAATTGTTATCACGGCATTGGACTGGACCACTTTTCACGTCATTGCCTATTTCTGTTGATTAATTCTTTATTTTGTTGATTTCTTTAAATTATTTAAATGAACTTTACGGTTGAATAGAACTTTACATTATGTTTACTGATAATATGTTTGACCATTTATTGTGAGTTTCTTCAAAACTTGTGAATTTGCGATTTTCGAGTATTATATGTTTAAATTATCACTGCAATTGGTACCCACTGACTAAAACCCAGCTGACATTCTTAAATTGATAAAAGAAGGACGCCGACATTTTGTGTTTTTTCTGACTTTCTCAATGTACAATACGAAGGTAAAAAATATGTTTCCAATGTGAGATAAATAAAACGATTATGTGGCGCTCTTCACTACAAACAACCTTTTCTAGAACGCAGCGCCACATAGTTAGTGGCTTTCATGATGAGTGAGATAGATTCAACTACTGCTGCAGGTGTATCCTGGTTTACTTGGCATGGAGGAAAATCTGATCAATAGGTAGAGCAAGCATAGCGTATATGGGTATTTTTGGAATCGTGGTGATGAGAGAAACTTGTTGAAATAGGTTTTAAGCCATTTTAAATGTCAGGGATTGCTAATCACGGGACCGGTCAATGTTGCCGGTGTAATCGCTACGTTTCCTGTTATTTCAAGTTTCAAGGACAATTTTGTTCGAATTAACTCTTTGTACCTATTTCTCGCTTTGCAAATCCATTGAAAGTCAGAAATAGAAATAAAATCCGAACCAAAATATCACTGGAACTTGGAAAACTATTCAAATGGTATAAAACGATCTTTCATTGAGATGTCCCATAACATGGTATAAGACAATGAAGAATTACTTCAAAAATCAAGAGCTCATATGACTCCGACGGCCAGGTAACTTACGGGACTATCATAATGACAATTTATGGGGTATTATTAAGTCCACGCTTATATAGGCCGACCTAAATATGATAGAGGCACTGATTCGAGTATGATTTCCGCCTACAAATCTCAATAATTCAAACTTTGCAGGAATCTCATAAATTCCACGCCCATACCTCTAAAACGTCATTTGATCGAATGGAGAATATCATACGAATCGAAATGATATGTCCACCTCAGTTCGTGTATATTTTTAAATAGACAATAAATGGATTTTCGAATATAATGACATGTGTTTATATTAATTCGCTCACTTCTGTGTATTCTCAGCCGATCATAACGACATTGACAGCCTGCCGGTAATCAAAGCGATTGTATGTGGGGCCACACGCGTTTGATGACCGCCTGTGTCCACATTCGTCATAAAAATTGCCACTGCCGTTTCGGTTGAACTTTTACGGCAGGTTTTATTGATCGACACATCGTTATGGAGTAATCGAAATGGCCCCTCGTAAAACCTCCCAAGCTGGTAACAACAAATTATCACCTGCGCACGCACCGCCTTTATAAACTTTGACAAATGATCAATCATCGTAATTTTAAAGTACATTTTTTAAATAAAAAATCCGATTGATACACGTTATCATTTATCTACTTTTCCAAATTTCGTCTTGATTAAGTGACATACAATGCGTCTCTGCTCTGGGTATTGGTTAGAATAGGCGCGACAGTTAATTTGCATGCGATTTTCAAACTCTCTTCTCTTGGATTTAATTGATTTTTGATCGGTTATAATAATCGCGATTTCCAAATAATCCATTTACAAATTACACATTTTCCTCCATCATTTTAAAATTGTAATTATTAAATCCGTAAACCACTCTAGATATTAAGAAATGACTTACAACAAAGGTAGAGGCATTATTCTCAGGATTCTATTACAAAGAAATGACTTACAACAAAGGTAGATGCATTATTCTCAGGATTCTAATACACTTTTGTTTTCCATTCTAGCATTAATAATAACGGAGTTTTCATATTACAATATTTTTATTATTTAATTTTAAAGTTGTTTTGACGAAGTCGTGACATCAATTTGAAATATGCACACCAGTAGTCGATTCATCGATATCAATTTCCAAATGGAAAATTTTAAAATATCTAGATCTCTTTTAGTTTTTAAGTTATACAAATTTAAAAGTTGCACAACTCTTCGTTTTCTAACGACACTAACTTGTTAACTCTCCACTGTTCAGTCCCTTTTTTAAGAGATATTGATGTTCGTCACAGTTTAACAATCCTCGAAAGATGGCCTTACAAACCCAGCCAACAGAACAAACAAAGAAAATTTAATTATAATCTGTCCAGCGGTTATTGAGTATATTACGATCGAAGAGTGACGGATAATCTATTAACCGCATTAAGGCGACGATGTGTGTAAAAAAATCTCATAAGAACATCTCATACAGATGCGCCGAACGAAAACGGCTAGGCGCATTTGTATGAGAGAATTAATAGAAAAGTGCTGTAGAAACTATTATTTTTAAAATACAGTAATATTTTATTGAAAAAAAATTATCAATGCCACTGCAAGTTTAATGTATAAATACAGTTTATGTAAAAAATACCAAAACAAAAGGAAACTAAAATTCCGCGATTGTCATAATATACATAGATACTTTATAACTATTGTTAAAATGCTGTACATTTTTTTGAGCTTCTTGGTCCAGCTATTTAGTGTGAGCGATGGTTAAAAAAATACTCTAAAATTATAATTTCCTGTGTAGCTCCCAGATATTTTTTTTCAGCTTAAATCCACTGAATATATCGCAACGCGGCGCAAGCAATAGTTGTAGGACTTCAGAATTCTAAATCACGTTTATTTATTTTGCTAGGACCAGTATTATTGGATTAATGACTTTTTTAAAAATTGAAAAGGCTGCAATATTGAATTTATTTAATTATCAAATTTGGAATTAGGATGAATTATTTTTGGACGTAATTTATATATACAGTGTATATATAATTATGATATACAGTGGGTATACGTAATACACACACACATGCGCGCGGAGATTTTTCAAAAATCACTATTTTTTAGATTTCCAGGATCTCTAAACGCAGAGATCCGGTGATAACTCGAATTCTAAAATTTGCTCGAAAAAATAATTAATGTTATTATACTTGCTGAGTTAGATGGCAGAATGAGTTGAAATAATTGCGGGACTTACCTGAAACAAAAGAAAAATAATTATTAGCATAATCGAATAAGACAATTTCCACAGAAAAGTAAAAGGTGTATATGTCGAGGAAGTGGCACGACTGTACTCTCATTCAACGTAACTATACCTAATGAAACAGAATAGGCCAGAAGATAAGATTTAAGTTATTCTACGTAAGCAGCTGTGTTGCTGCTCATTCGCGCGCTAGTCGAGTTGAGCTTCTACGAATTCGCGAGAAACTTAACTTGGTTTCAAACAGCCAAAGTTAATTTTCAAACTTGGCATACAACGGCAGAGAGTGAACACATGCTCGTTTAGCGTGTGTCGAGTGTTTGTATAAAATTTGAACACGTGTTGTTAGGAAGTAAGGTTACTGTTACGCTTCATTATATAATTACCATGAAGGTGGACTTATATTAAAATTACACGATGTTACGTAATTACACCCCACGTTACGCTGTGTGTGCAGATTGAGCGTATGTGACGCAGACTTCGTATGCATGTATATTTTCACGCAGAACCAGCCAATATAGTAGTTAGGGTGGCCACACAGAAATCAATTGGAATCTGAACCACTTATCAAATTGGGCCGAAAGCCAAGGCATACTCGTATATCTGACCAAATCACAATCAATTGTGAATGGCGGACCAAAACTCGTGGCGTTAATTGATCTGTCTTCATTACCTTTATTGTTTTTAGCTTAAATCAATCACAATGTTATCGAGCATTCCAAAAAGTTGAGTTTGTTAAATGGCTATACGCTTTCAAGGCAGGCCCAAATGACTGAATCAGTAATCGCTTTTATTCAGATTTTCACAGCCTGCGACGGTTACAGAAATTTCTAGCAACTAATGTAAAGCATATCATAGTACAAATACTTTTGCCACCTATCCTCGATTATGAGGATGTTGCATACCTCCATGAAAACGAAGCGATCATTGAGAAGTTAAAGCATTTACAAAATGTTACGTGAGATTTCTATTTAATCTACGGAAATACGATAATGTTTCAGCTTCACGAAATAGCACGCAATGGTTGTATATTCGAAAACGTAGAAATCTAGTCTATCCTTGTTGCACAATGTGCTCAGCAATCCCACCGCACCGTCTTATTTGAAGGATCAGGTAATCCAACTAGGAAGTCTGCTACTCCGATAAAGTCAGAATAACACCATTATCATCGCGTCACAAACCTCTGTTTTATTCTACTCTTTTTCTATATACGCAGCTCGATTATGAAACCAGCCTCCTCTAAATACCAGAGGCGTGTGCAATCGCTCTTTATGTTCAAGCTTCTTCTGAAAAAGCATTTCTTCTCTCATCAAACGTAAACCCTTTCCTCTTCCATCATTTTCCGTTTGTTATTTTTTTTAAACATTGTTTTAGTATAAGCACTTTTATATAGCTCACACAGAACCTTTCTGGAACTGGCCACTTAAATAAGCATTTTTAAAAAAATAATCACAACAATTGAAAATGGATCTGTTTGGCTGTAGAATAAGTTTATTTCAATTGTCATTTGTTTTTTTCATTGTGGCGCCATTTAGAAAAATGCGTGTCTGCCTGTCTATTTAGACATAAGAGAGCTGTGCTCGCGGTGGATCCCACACAATTTGGCTGGGGCTGGGAAGACCTAAATCAAAAAAAATGTGGGTAAGTTAGTTTTTCATTTAAAAAAAATCCCTCTAAACAAAAATCCTCTCATAAAATTTCAAAAAAAGTTAAAACAAATATTGTACTTACCTATATATATATATATATATATATATAGGCATATTTATTTATTTATCATATTCATTATATTTATTTATTTAATAGTTACATGATATTTTTCCATGATTTGTTTTTTCTCCGACGTTCAAGTTTGAGTGGAGACTTGCCAATCATCTTTCGCGCGATCTGTAAATCCTGTTATGGAACATCACTTTGTTAGCGTAAAAAATCAATATAAAATCACTTTTGCCGTCGTGTCGTTGTGGCGTGCTTTTCGTCGGCAGCAGCAGCAGTCTCCCATCCCATCCCCGGCACCGTGCTGACATCAAAATATGTAACCCTGCCCCTTTTGTTTTGTACGCCGTAGCTTGCAGCGCCGCGGGCGAGACTTCCTGCGAAAATGGCGTTTAGTCGGCGAGACGCGGCGCGACGCAACTCCGCTCGTAACTTCCAAGTGTCTCCTTGTTCCTGCAAGGGTAATATTTTCTGCATACTCACCGACGATGCAGTAAAGTGGAAAAGCACCAGCCGCGCCTCGCTCGCTTCTGAAGCAGTTTAAAGAGTGACTTCCAGCGAAATGATGCACACATTATAGAGCATATAAAGCACGATCGCTTAAGTGCGCTCATCATATAATTTTGGCATACTCAGACTTCATAATAAGAAATCTCAGTATTTTCGGAAAGTTTCTAAGTGAAATGGATTTTTTTATTGGTGAACGTTTCTAGACGAGGAAACCGAAAAAACGGTTATGATAACATTCGTCGTCGGATTTTTTGCGATGTCGTGTGATCTCTTTGTGCCGCTTGTTTCAAAAATACAACCTGTGAGAAGATGCGTTTGTTTTGTGCCCATATAAAATGTTAATTAATGTTATTCTATAGTTATGTGTGAGAGTGTTATTTTTTAATAACAATCTTAAACATATTTTATTTGCCTCATTGCTGTCTAATAGATAGAACGTTAACCTCTTGACAGCAAGGGCGATAACGGCCGAATGCACTTAAGGTGGTTAAACCCGTTTTCCCATTTTCAATAAGTTTCTAATACATTGAAGTTATAGATATCATTTGTTTACTTAAAAATGTAAGAACAATTAGCTTTCCGCGAAACTAACTTCATGAATTTGCAATATTTATGTTTGGAATGTTTCACTTTCAACGCCAAAAATAGTCATTTGTAACAAAATCAACGACAAATTTAGTTTAATAACTAAAAATTGACGACTTATATCACCGCAAAACCCTAAGTTTCGATTCGCCAAAAGCTCATTTATCGTATTTTTTTAAGACAAATAGTATAAATAGAATAATAATAGAATACAAATAATATAAATAGACAAATAGTAGACAATAATATATTCCAAAGTGGGAAAAAGAATAACAATTACGACATTATAACAAAGCTTAAGACGAACGAAACGCAGCGATAGGCCGAAAACATTTCTATAATATTGTAATGTTATTCCAAATCAGTACTAATTACTAATTAATCTATGTAAATTTTACAAGTTTGTACTGACAGGAAAGTAAATTTTTAAAGATTACCTCACTTTTTAAAGTTATTGTTACGAAATTCAGCACTGCAAGTATTCCTCTCGTTACTCAAATCCTAAACTACAGAAACGTGATTGATCAAAGATTTCAAGATTGATCAACGATTGATTTAACCCAATTGATCGACTCGATTTCTATCGAAAATTAACGATAGAAAAACAATGTAAACTTGGCTGGGGGACAATCCAGAGGATTGTCAAACTTCGGCCCATATGATTATTTTCTTCTATGTATGTATAATATATTAGGATATTAAGGGTAGTCTAAAACAACTACCTAACTGAGCGCGTAAACCATAAGAGATCTATTATGCCAATCCTGTAATGACCCCCTCCCCCCTTAATGAAGAAGAGTTACTATCTGGAAGGAGATACTATCGCGGGAGGTGTTTGTTGTCCGTCTGTCTGTCGATGCAACATTTTACTTCCATTAAAACTACTCTTCCGCAATATTAGGAGAATATATTAAATAGGGCGTCAGATTCTAAAACAGAAGTATTAAAAAAATTTCGATCGCCATCTATCGGCTGTAATTCCAACCACTTCGACACTCGATAGAAGGCGAAATTTTAATAGTTAAAAAATAGGTTCAAAATACAACGAAAGAGACCTAGTTTACTCGAGTTATCGTGCATAGTAACAAAACCTCGCAGGATTGCATGGCTCG
>JAOPUG010000215.1:3020520-3030752 GCA_027564375.1 Micropterix facetella
CAAGAAGCTCAAAAAAATAGTAAGGCATTTTAACAATAGTCATAAAGTACATGACTATCGCGGAATTTAAAAAAAAATGTTTTTCTTGATAAAATAAATATACAAAAAGTGCAACTTTCATCCATATTCACTATTGAATATTACTTATTATTGCATATTTGTCTTTATTTTGGTATTTTTACATAAACTATATACGTTAAACTTGTAGTACCATCGATATTTTTTCAAATAAAATAGTCTTGAAAATAATATTTTCTACTGCACGTTTCTATAAATTTTCTCACACAAATGCGCCGAGCCGGCTTCGTTCAAGGATGTTCTTATGAGATTTGTATTATTTTTTTACATACATCGTCGTTTTAATATGGCCGCCCACTGTTATAAGTTACCCTATTTAATACTTTCTGTTGTATGCCTTGCCGCGGACGAAATCGGCCGAATTTCTCAATGCCCTAATAGCTACCGTTGCATAAGATCCGCTCAAACCGGTCGCCAATAAAATAAAACAAAATCCTAAAACGAGTTTCAGATTTCCGCGATCGCAATCTATTCGTATATTGGCTCGAAAGTCGCCATGTCCCCGAGACGCGACCTCGAAATTATGTTACTTTATTTCACCAAACTCACAGGTTAAAAAAACTGTAGATATATACCTATGTAAGTGCGATGTTGTGATTTACGATCGCTCGGATATAATGACACGAATAAATTACACATAACGGAATTAATGTAAATTGTGGCGACGTCCTCCTCAGCATAGCGACTGCGTTTCGCCTGAAATTTATTGCTCGTGGTTTAGAAAATATTGTATGCATTTTTTAATTATGAATGTATATAACAGTGCAAGAGTATATGTATATGTATATGTAGAGCATAGGTACACAAACATTTTTGCCTCGTAGACAACTTGCCGATATTTATATTATATATTTTGTAACTTCAAATGTATTTTTGCTAGTGTACAATAGATGATCAACAATTTTGATTCATACCTTTATTGAAATGTACCTACTTAAATTTTGCACGGTGCATGGTTATTTCTCAGCGACCACGACCTTGAAGTACGGAGCATTTGAGGAAGCCACACATAAATGCACAAGTAGCACCATCTCGCTTGCTCATTCGTGTGATACATCTATCCTACTCGCTTGCACAGACACCAGTTGAAGCGGCGCTATGTATTGTATTCACACACCTCGCCTGCAACTTCCCTCGTTAGTCATGTGCGTTGGCCTCCTCAATCAACTAGTGATCCAATTTGAGTTGAGTGTTGATTTCTTTCTACTATACTTGTGACGCGCGCGTTCGTTATTGAGATTTATACAAGTTTATGTAAGTTTAAAATACTATGCTCTACACGTACTCTGTTTTGGGTATAAGACATTTACAGAATGGATAAATGTTAAAAATGACTTGCCTCGACGTGGTCCGCTCACTTCGTCCACAGCATTTATATCTTGTGCACAACAAATTTTTGTCCTGCTGACATTGACCACTGGCAGGTCGAAATCGACCCCTGGAGGTCTATATATACTACTTTAGGAATCACTGATGTAGAGGAAGTGAGTTGTATATGAAATACGCTGTTATTATCGAACATCAACTTTGCGAAGAAATTCGAGTGAAGTTGCTGAACAGCCTGTCGACATGAACATCCCAACATAGTTCGGAGTCAAGAATAAAACCAAAGAAGTTATTGCTAGTTAATGCTAGCAAATTGTTGATCACACATTTACCGTCAGATCGGAGTTAGCGATATTTCGGAGATAAATTGCATAATATGCGTCTTATTGATGTTGACAAATGGTCGGTTTGCAGAGAAGGCACCTTAAGTGTAATAAGAGGGGGAGTATGTTTTACATGTTAACAGTTGAATTCACATTTGGGTAATTTCTGGTGCGTTCTCACACATAAAACCTTTTTTATCTGTAATGGTTTAGTAGGTTCTGTTTAATATGAATTTTTGACCTGTGCTACTGTGCTAATTAGAATAGCAGAAAGGCGACTTCACTTGCAGTATTAAAATCCGCAACATTATAATTTTTCAGGCTCATTGAAGATATAAACCAAATCGAAAAATGACAGATGAAAAATAAACTTCCGGATACAAAACATTAATTGGTAAATTCGATTGTAGCCGATATATTAATACGACGATAGTCTAAAGGTAAATATCAGTTACCACAAATACGAAGAATGATTGTGATGGCCTTCCATCAGAGTGGTATTAAGAAATATGCTTACACCGTCGTTATAAGTGATTGTTGATTAAAAGTTATTTTCTTTGTACGTCTGTAAAGTAGGTATTCCTTATTGTGTTCACATTTTTTAAAAGCACATTTTCCCATACTTTTCTTCAATATAAAATCAGGCCCGTGTCTCTTTTAAATGAAAAATTTAATATTTTTAATAATTATTTCTCCAAAAAGTTTAAAGAAAAGATTTTTTTATTTTATTTTATTCTATTTCTTTATTTAGTATTCCGTATTTGAGTCGCTTCCTCTACATGTATAATTCTTTGAATATATCAATAATGATGGCAGGAATTACATCTGCGTGTACACGTAACTTTATATTATGTATGTGTATGCCAATAGCATGTGTTGTGTGTACTAATAATAATTCCAATGAACGCTAGCTGCGTGAGCAGAGAGCGTGAGAGGTGCGGCTCGAAGTGTAGAGAACTGATAATTTACTGCACCTGCACATAATATGCATTCAGAATAGCAACAATAGATGCTATCTAGGTGCTATCATCATATATCGACAGTTTCTATTTATTAAATAGATTATCAACGGTATGGATAGGATATAAAATCAATATTGTTAGTTGTCTTATCTGTCCCTATTTGCCATCCGCCCTAATGTGGGATCGAATGTTTCAAGGTACTGACAAATTAATCGTTGAATGAATTATCCATAAATACGGTGGGTGAAGAGCCTTAAAAGTAATCCAAACACCCGGATTACAAATGACGCCATAGATAGGCATGTGAAACGCCTTTTAAATATTAATAGTATCTAATGAGATTTCTATTACGGTTTCAAGGTCCAGTCGCAAATGTCGCAAAGTATGAGAACACAAAGAGAATACTATTAAAAAACCTTAATTCTATTATAATAATGTATTGTGTATTCTTAAATCGTTCTTTCAAGATTTTTTGTCTAGAAGATTCTGAATTCTTCTAAGAAAGCTTTTTATATTAGTTTCGGAATAGCATATTTCAGAGATGCATATTTGGTGACACGGTGGTTTCATAATTATCTTAAATCATTCATTTAAGAAACATTGGGATATTTATAATAGTTTCATAATAGCATATTTCAGAGATGCAGTGATACTCTTGGTGATATATTTGGTGATACGGTGGCTTCATAATAATCTTAAATCGTTCTTCAAAGAAAAAAATAGGATTTTTGAAATAGTTTTAGAATAGCATATTTCAGAGTGGTAACACATTGTCTTCATAACAAAACGAGAAGGGAATGTGAGGATTTGACGATTATTTAGTATATTTTTCTTAAGTGGGGTTTTAAAATCAGAATAAAAATTACATTTGTAGTAGTTGTACGATTGGATAAATAAATATATTTAAATTCACCCTGTCTACTCTAATCATAAATTTCTCCCATATGCAAGAATGCTAACTGAGATCTACATATAATAAGCAATACATAGCTCATTCATAAATTGTGACCGATTGGCTTTAATAGTTGGGTATACGAATGAGTCCGGTAACGGGATGTTATCGTTGACGTATCTGCCAGCAATTACTACGCGCGAGCGGCAAGTCTGTGAGACCAGTGCGACGACCACACCTGTTTTAATCAACAGCTTTGCCGTCCGTTAGTGAAAGGTGTACACGAGTTCCGACCTAACGTTAGTGCAGTTGCAGTACAACAAGTTTGTACACTTTGCCAAGCGAGATGTTTAGCAAAATAATAAAATTCCACTACAAATGTCAAGAACGATGGCTGATACGTCCGGAGTAATAAATTAAACGGACGAAATATCTGATCAGGAGGCCCGAAGCGGGTTTTATCGTGAGCGCGCCTTCGAGCCATCTTTTATTGAACGAATTCAGAAATCGGTGTCAAGGACCATCCGTTTGTATACTTGCCCAGGCGCAGTTTTGTAAGTTGCGCATGCTACTATTAATTTTGAGAGGTTGATACTGAGCCGCGGAAGACATATACTCACATTTAAATATCAAATTAATCGATAGTAAATTTCAAAAGATGGCGATGATTGCAATTGAATCGTTCAGAGCGCTATTGGTAGCACAGTTTGTGGTGTGACATGTTCAGGATAGAGAGCTTGTTTAGGAAGAGGGAGACATGATGACGAGTAATGTGCGAGAAACAAAATCTAGCGCAGGCATTTTGAATCACTCTCTCTCTCACACACACACTATTTCTATATTAATGCAGTTAGTATGTGAGACAATATCTTAGACTTTGTTTTCAACGTGTATATTGTTTATGTAATATAAATTAAAATAAAAAGATATGATACTTATTTGATATTTTGATATGATATGAATTTGATATTTCCTTCATTCCAGTGACCTGTCACGTAATGACACTGGCCGCAAGTGCGCGCCATCTGCCGCACATTGCCTACCTTATAATCCGTTGGTCCTCCGAAAGCGCGCATTTTATCCCCGTAATTTCCGTGCGGATTTCTATGATCACAAGCACAGCCTTTGACACGAGAAATCCAGCGCAGGGCGTCTTCTATAGACGCCGAATGCTTTACTATGCGTGGTTCTGAGCTTTCATATCCCTTGTTTTGAGCCACGGCCTCCCTTCCTCCTACCCCTATAACGTCCTACAGTCCGCATCCACCTATAAAGTCTGATATAATTACACAGTATTATAAGGACACAACACAGCAGGCGACCTCGCGCCCGAGATAGGCCAATCAATACAGTTCTCGTTAGCCATAGGTGCAAATTTCGGTATGGCTAGAAGGTACGCTCGGATGAGCTTTGCGCATTGTAAATTCGGTATTTTAATATTATCCAAGTTTAAAAATATGATAATTTGTTAATATCGGCGTAATGCGTACCTAGTACCTGTACTTGACCTGTGCCTATGCAGATGAATTATCATTATACCACAGAGATAATAATGTTTATGATTTCACCGATTTCCGACATTATATTAGGTATATTGAATCGCTATTATAGTAAATTGTAGATCATTTACGTATGAATTCATTTTAGTTCATTCGGCGCAACTGATGATAAAAATAAATAGGACGTGCTACCGGAACTCCACAATGGCGAATGGTACACCTGCCCTGTATGCAACGCGCGACGATTTTAGTTTACTCGATGAGTAGTTCCAATGACCTGGTGATGGAAGCGGAAGTGTTCCACATATAGGAACTTAATGGATTTGGCCCATTTTAGTTCTTTCGAGCGAGGGGTTTATTAAGGGAATATTATACCGTTTATCTAACAATATCTATGTTTCAATAGCAGCTCTATAGACAAACTGCCCGCTTTGTAAGGAATACTGTGTAATTAGTGTTTAAATCGAGATTTTAATAACAGTCGCCAGTTTGGGATGTTAAACAATATTGTATATATAGTGTTATGTACAATATTTAAATATTAATATATGGGTTTAAGTTTATTGAGCAAGGAAAAAAATGCAAAACTTCCAGTGCATCTAAAACCCAAATATTTCCACTGCGTTTATATTTACTACATATGTAGTTATCTATAACCTAGGTAGCAATGATTAAAAAAATAGTAATCTGAAGTTATGAACGTGTTTTAAATCTAGTATAGTAATATTAGGATTATTTCTGGTTCTGTTCCAGTTTTTTAGGCATAAAATAATATTGAAAGAAAAACAAGTTTTTTATATTTTAGGGGTTTATTTAGGTATCTATGCAAAACGTAGGTCAACGAGATGCGCGGCCACCCTGTATGGTAACCGAAGCCATACATCGTTTGCAGAGGCTAGTAACTCTGGCATGTGCACCTGGGAACCGAGCGAGGGTTTTTTGATTTTTGTGTGATATGTTGTGTATCGAGCGATTTTTTGTGTGATATGTGTGTATCGACAGGCGGGTGGGTTTATGCGAGGTAAGTGATGATTGGCATAACGAGATATACTATTAATTAAATAATATTATTCATTAAAGTTGAAGAACAATATGGCTCAGTAAGCTGTTTAATGAATGTAAATGTAATGTGATATTTCCTTCGCCGTCAAACGAGACAAGGTGTAGTGTTGTGGTGGAGCGTTTTGGGGGGACAAGAGGAGTGCGGAGGAGGCGCCCGTGGATCGGGGTAGCCTGGGCGCCAGACGACATACCCAAATGTATACCGACCATGCCGGTCAGGCGCTCGGTTGACAGGCGAGGGTCTCACTCCGTTAAAACCGCTATGAAAAGAGAAAATAAATGTATTTGTAAACACGAAGCCGAATTAGGAGACAAGTCACGCAGGACGTATCACAAACAATGTACTGTGTCAGGGGAGACCATACAATTTCTCTGATTTTAAGGCCTATTTAGCTCTACAGTAGATTTGGTTTTATCTTGCAATTCGCAAAGCACTACACCGCATTCAGTTTTAAAGTTCTATCATAACAAGTCATAGTTGCAGTGGTAGCAAAACGTGTCGCGTGCTTAACTATGACGCAGGCAGCAGTTCCCTAAACTGCCCAAGTAGCAATTGCCGACCGCGCAAATTCTATTCCGCCTATATTCAAGTATACATGGCCGCGAGCACATTTACAGCAACACATTCGTCAGTGACGCTTCTGTATCTAGATACATATTCTGTGACATAAGAGCCGAACAACTATAGTATGAGAATAATAACTATTGATGGGAGTCCCACGAAACTGAAAATAAAATACTCCCAAGGAATTCAGGGTGTATTGTATTCTCCCATAAAAGTTGGGATGGCGTAACACAATATCGCAGAGTCTAGCTTAAGGCCTAATCCGCCATATTCAGGATACTTTTAATTTGTTTTCGCGGGCGGGGATCAGCCGCGGGTAGCGGATACGCGATGGGTGAGCCGGGTGGAGGGTGAAAGGGAGGGGGGTATCTGCTGATCCGCCCTTTTTAATAACGGACCCGGCAATTGCTGGACGCGTGGGAGGTTTCAGCTTCAGTCCGACAACAAACAACCGCCGCGCGCGCGATGAAAATACCTTTTGCTTGAGCGCGGGCGGGCAGGGCGAGCTACGATGGGCGGGAGCGCCGACCGCCCGCAACAACTTGACGAGGGCGAAGCGGATTTGTCAAACGGATAATTTATTAACATTTTTTTTTTGTTGAGAAATCTTACTTTATTATTGCGGAGACATCTGGGGGCCTAATTGGGCTGTGCAGCTCGGGCCATATGACTATCTTATTACACCGGTCGGCCCGACTCACGGCTCAGCCCCCATCCAGCAGCCTCCTCGAAGAGGGACTAATCCGGTGAAACCCACTTTGCGGTCGGAACTGGGGTAACACCTCGGGCGGCCCTGGACGGTTGATGTATTGGTCGGTTTACCGGCCTGACAAATAGCCAGGGAGTCTAGTTGCATAATGCTTCTTAAGGCGCGGGGATAGGTATTGACGTGTCGTCGCCTACCCTTAGAAACGACCCGATGGCCACCCAATATCGGATGACTTTCCGAATAAAGGACGTCAAGGGTACGCGATATTTCCGAGTTACGGAATAGCGCGTTACCACGATAGGGAGAGGTTGCGCAAACGACTTCGAGCTTGGAACCAGACGGTCCGACGGAGAAATCCGACCTAATCTGGTAGTCAGGGGGTGAAGCTGTCCACTGGGTGGCAATTCCCAGTGCCTCGTCGTAAGGCGTAGGATTCTGACGGGCAGCGGCGTAGTTGAATTGTGGATATGTCATGTCCGAATTCTGTACGTTTCATCTCGGGGCGATATAGCGATAAAGTTCGTTTAAACGCCTCGGGGTGACGCCTCGCCCGATTATAATCTTAAATCCAAGGTGGTCGCGGAGACGTGTATACGTAACATATTAAGACAATAATTCTAAAATTGACGTTGTGGCGTATTCCCAAGGCAGAGGGACATAAGCGAAAACGCAGCACACCTGCGAAGTGACTTCATTTTATTGTCATTCCTAGGTAAAAATTCGAGCTATGTCAATGCTGTCAAAAACAGAAATGAAATGAAAACATTTTAATTCAACGTAAATATATTCAGTACAAATACTGAACGTCAATAGACAATTATAGTACATTATTTAATTTCATCCGACAAATTCTATTAGTTTCTCCCCTGGAAAGAACCACCAAAGAAAACCGGAAGCCACTTTTTTTGGTACCTATTATTGTGATATAATATTATTATTTATATTATTTTTTTCGTCAAGCATCTGCCTCGGGTATAATTTATTTGTTTTTTTTATTGATTTTCATCGACAATGCCATATGGAGATACATAATTTGCAAAATGTTGGGTACAACCTAAGTTACAGGCATACTAGTGGTAGGCGCAAACAAAGAACATATCAAAGTGTTGCGGCACCAAGAAGAACGAAGCATCATGGTCGCCTTAATTTTGCTTCTGCAGACAAACAAACTGGAACGCGACATGCGCATGTAAGCGGCCGACTAACAAACTCTGAAACGAGCCTACTCCTTCCATTAGACTTGTTACCGCTCAAGGTCATTTGCGCAAAACCTGTATATGTGGTGCCGTTGCCTGCGGTTGTTATCAGGATCGGATGGCCAATGGACCGGTTTAAAGGAAGATGGGCAATAGGTCAATATCTACCTCACTGTCTTAGGAAACTAAGGCTCAAAACTACCATGCAGCTTGCGCCTGATGTGTTTGTTGGTCGGCTCAACTAATGGTTCAGCTTCCATCCGGTAGCCTCCTCGAAGAGGTACTACTACCTCGGTGGCAGTTGTGATATGCAGTGCACCGAAGGAACAGCCTCGGGTGGCCTTTGGGCGGTTGCGCTCGCCAGGCATTACCTAAATCTGCTCAACAGGTTAATTACGGGGGGAATCTGGACACGTAAGGTTCCTGAGATATTGACCTACTGCTACCTATCCTTCGAAATGACCTGTTAGCCACCTGATCCTGAGTGAGATGCGGGCGAATGGAGCCACGTGACCACGCCAAATTTGATGCTAACAGTAGGTAGAGGATGCGTAAGCGAATTCGAACCTGGAACCAGACTAGATGGCGGAGAAATCCAAATCTGTCCAAATCTGGTAGACAGTGCCCGAAGGGCTCTAATAGCTAGCGAGGGTTAATGCTCTCGCCGTTTGAGACAGGCTTCTGTCGGGCCGAGGTGTAACTGAACGGTAGATTGTCTTTGGGTAAAGTCTGTCTAACTCTTTCCAGTGTGACAAGATGGCAACAGCCGTTATAACATCCTGGGATGGCGATGGCCTAAGGAAACTACGTTTCTAGACTCCCCCGGTAATCGGCCATATACACCACGGCTTTGCAGAGCGCACTGCCCGGGGCTAGTCCGGGGGAATTCGAATTGGACCAGCCATCAATCAAGCTGGCTTTGCGACCCAAGTTGCTTGGAATGATTTGATCTCCAACCATGCATGCATCACAAACACAAAATATGTACTATTATAAATAAAGAAGCCATTAAACTAATTATAAACAATGACTAAAAATTTGACTGGCCAGCCCGCATCATAATTAATAGCGTCAATTAAAATTTTTCAATTTAATATTTCATTGCTACATTCCATCGGAACGTTCATATCATTTAGCTTTATTATGATCAATAAGAGTGGGGATATGTATACATAATTATACATATATGTACCGCGGAATGGCAAAAATTGTGGGAATTTCAATAAACAAAACTATGTATATTATCTGGTTATCCTTCCCACAGTCGGCTAGATATGAGGTGCGATGTATTGCGGGAGAGGTACCTATGTGAGTGGAAAAACTCGCAGCGATGATTTCGAAGCGATGCTAATATTATTTACCGTTCATTTTATAACTCTCTCTTTCGCACATATAGTGTCCGTCTCACCCACATTATCCCGTGGCCCCTCACCTCATTCCTACGCGTCTTTGGGAGGCTCACCAGATATTGGACATACTATAATAAACTTCAAAAGGTTTCGAATTTGTTTAGCGTGTTCTTCGACTCTTTGAATCTGAGATTATCACATGCTCTCCGAAAACCAATACGGTTTCAGACCCAATATGGGAACACAAGAAGCAATATTAAAAATGTCGGAG
>JAOPUG010000215.1:3081970-3094592 GCA_027564375.1 Micropterix facetella
TTATACAAAAAATATGAGAGAAAAATTTATGAAATTACGTAATTTCCAGTAACCTTATGGTCCAAAACAATTTTTTTTGTAATTATTAGCGGTACTTTTGAGTGATATAAAAATAATACAGTAATCTTGAGTTATTTTATTATTGTAAACTAAGTTTTACTTTATTAAAAACTATTCTTTAATTTGATAATTAAAAGGCAAAATAGTCTATTTTAGCATCCACGCCAGATCAGGGCGCCAGAATAGCGACCGCCGGAGTGAGCTGCGTGAACTCGGAAGGGGGCCTTAAGGTTATCTGTAAGATATTGCTTCAATGCAATAAGCTCGCCGATTTATTTATTGACATAAAGCATATTATTATTATTTTGTAGATAGTAAAGGTCAAGATTAGGTTTCATTAATTTTTCCAAGTTTTGTTTGCAGTATATTGTAGTTTTAACTGATACCATAAATCTGTGTTTGACTGTTGATGGCAGAGGTGGGTGGTAGCAGGTCGGTTATACGTCTTATTCGTATATAGCCTACAGCGAAATCGAAAGTGTGCTAAATTTACCAGCGGGGTCTCCCACGCCAAGCTATAAAATATAATAGTACCATAATGTTGTTATTAAGTGAATATTGGCGAAAAGGAATAGGATATCGGATATATAAAGCCGCGTACAGATATTCGCAACACAACATGGGTATAGGTAGGTAGTAAGTATCGCTACACCACCGTTTTATTTTTGCTTGTAAACGTCTTTCTTGGATAACTTTCATTACAACTTTACACTCAATGACTTAATTTTCTGCTCGGCTCACATTTTAGAATACCTCAAGATCTATATGACGACAGAAAAATCCCTCGTGTACCCATTTCCGTAGCGGAGTTATGGCAACTTTTGGTCGCGCTGAGTGAATTTCGAGACCCTTATCCAACCCCTCCCCTGCTCGATGACGCAAGCACACAAACACGCAAGTTGAATACATTTAGCAACGGACGAGACGATGGTCTATTTTTAGAATATACACGCCACTTCGCGCCGAAACTCTTGCATCACGTGATATATTAAAATGTTTGCCGACAACAAAAGTGTTTCATCGCTTACTTTTGCGGGATCTTAGTATTTAAGACTTTTTTAAGAAGTTTTCAGGTCAACAAAAGGTTGCAACATATTTTCATGCATTTGCTTGCTTATGAACGCACTCTGAGCATTTGCTTCGTGCTCGTCGCGATCCGTGGCTTAGTAACATTTTATTATGTCCGTGGATTGTCAGTTTTTGGGACGAATACAACGTTTTGCATTATGCGCGGAGCGTTGAGTCTGGACGGATGTTCGCATTAAAAAGTTTCAAACGTGCGCGTACATGTTTTATGCTAATAACATTATTTTATGATTTGACCATCGAGTAGAATGTAGAAAATACAAAAAATAAAATAAAAGAAAACATTCAAATGATAAATAATAAAATTCTTAAACTTAAAAATTTGAATTGCAGTTAAAATCATGAAAGTGATTAAACTCAAAAAATATAAATTTAGTGTATTTAAATAATATGAAAGGAAACAAAAAAAATAAAAATAAAATAAGTATACGTTGCACGTTATTGCAATAGATGCTCGTTTCGTAAGTGCGCTGCCGTCCAAATAGTGTGAATGTTGCGTTGTATGCTGTGCTGGGTACTCTATACGAGGCTTAATAATACTATAATATTTTAGCTATTTTGAATGCATTTTAAATATATACGCTATGACCACTTGGGGAAATTGTTATGCGTACCACAGAGAATCCATTATTCAAATCACAAAAAAAGGCCATATGTATTATAGCAAATTTGAAATGAGACGAAACTTGTAAAATTACTTTCAAACGGACGAAGATTAATTAATATCGTTGTATATTTTCACAAGAAAAGGGACCAATAACTCAAATTTTCAGATATTCATGAGCAAAATACTAGAAATAAATAAAATTATATATAATCTAGTGCCGAATTAAAAGCAGCGAGACTAGATACTGAATACACTTTGTCATATTTTTAAATATGATGCCTTCATATATACAAGATATTAAAAATGACATTTGAAGATTGTATACATTTCACCATGGGCGATATTGTCAAATAGTAAAACAATAACCACTTGTTTATATCCTAGAATGTTACTAAATACAAAAAACAAGTAAAAATATTGAATAGTCCTTTGTTAGATAAGTGTAATTGAATTATAAAGATATATCTAATTCGCAATTTAGCTGACATATCCGAAATGTTATGATTAATTTATGCACGATATGATTTTATTGCCCTATAAGTAAATGACATACTTTAATCAAGCGTTTGGAAAATATGGACATTACAAAATTATTCATCGCCCGAAATAAAGATAGATTCGGCAACACCGCATCGCTTCTCGGTCTCCCAGCAGCATCATTGGCCGCCCTCCCTATCCCAGAATCGAACCCAACAAACATTATTCCTCAAAAAGACTTTCAAACCCAGCTCAACACATTTTACGATCACTATAAATAAACAATCGTTTGTTTTTGTGTCTACGAGAACGGCGGGAAACGCGGCAACTAGTAAATGTCAAACTCATTGATAAATCCACTGATCTCAAAACAAAGCTATCCATTCGAGATTTTCATTAGGTTTTTCACTAAACCGTGCACGTTTAGAATAATGGAACTATTAATAAATATGTTTTTGGCTGTTTTTTCACGGCCGTGCGATGTTTACTACGGCCGACTCGCTCGAACGCGGAGCGCATCATATGAAGAGAGTGAGACGGCGCCAACGCGCAGAATATCGACACACTCGTATGGAATTTTGCAAAGAATAATAAAGGAATACTCACAGGATAATACATCCCCTGCGGCGGCAGAAAGAAAGCCCCTGAGCCCCACAGTTTGATGCCTTTCAGTTGACTAGTGACACATAAAAGATGCACGTTCTTCACAAACGTGCGAGGGATCCGCTCCCTACGGCGAATGTACGCAACTCGAACGGTATCACAATCTGGAGCTAATCCAGGCCCGCGTCTCACGTCACTGTGCACAGCCACAATTCACAAAACAAAATGAAAAATCCGTCCGTCTGGGTATCACACAACAAATTTTTAGGTTAGGCATGCGTTCAATAACCGATTCGCCCGACCAATCGTGCGAACGCGCGGCAGCGTCCGTTGCTTCTGACGAACGGGGGTTCAGCCAGCAGCTAGAGACGTGACTAGTACGGTAATAATTATCGTTAACCGTCGAAATCGATTGTTTTCTAACCGAAGACACAAATTCAATATTATTTAAATGCTTAGATTGATGACAGATCGGCAGATGAAATAGGCTGAATCTTATGAGCTTACATAAATAGGCAAAAAAATATTGTCCTTTTGGTGATTTGAAAGATTGTCTTTACAGGAAAAAACCCAATTCAATTCTACAGATTAAAGAGGGGGGGGGGGGGTAACTAATCATGGAAAAAAACTAAAGTGAAATTGTCGCTGCGTATTGCATAACGCGTATAAGCATCTTTTGGGTCTTACTTTATTAATATCTAAATGTTACATATTTCCTAAATATTATGTTATATTTATCTATAATATATTGTTTTGTTGTTTGGAAGATTGAGCAAATTTATGTATTGATGTGATCATAGATCTGTGAGGTCTTGATATTTTATTGATAGTTAGTTAACTAAATAAGTAATTAAGGATAAATTTTATTTTTGATAGTGTAATACAAAACTACTTAGCCATTGCGTTTTCAACATTAAAATTCGGGTATCAAAGAGTCGTTTTAAAAGACACATCTAGCCATCAGTACTTTTCCTCCTTCTTGAAGTTAAAACTGATATCTTATCAGGGTCCAAATTAGGCCAATCTTGTTTGTACTCTTCACCTTGGCTATTACATCTAACGTCCAGTACTGTAATTACCACTTGTATATGGATAACAGCCATTTTTGCATGCAATCCACCTGATAACACCAGTTTTGCTATTAGTAACATCAACGTAATTTTAGAGAGACTATTTGCTTGGTCGGATCAGCATGGACTAAACATTGCTCCTTATAAATCTTGTTATTGGAACCAAACCAGCGATATAATTTACTACGACCAGAACATTTAGTATTTTCTTCGACTCAAATCTTCAATTCGAGGAATATGTTAGTAAAAAAGTCAATCGCAGATTCTTATGACTCAATAATACGAAATATACGGAATGCTGCCCAAGCATCAAGGTAAGAATTTTCGCGGTGAACGCTTTAATCATCTCTATTTTGGACCGTGTCTGTATGAGATATTGAGCAGATACTACAGAGATTACTGCCTGCGATAGGTTCTGATTTTTCGCTATGCCTCCTTGACATCATATATCTCTCCTTTCTTCTGGCGGGTATCTTCTCTCGGCATGAGACGACATCGTCAACCCCACATCGCCTCTTATGTGCTGAATGAAAGTAGTGCGGTTCAAAGAATCTCGCTACATTTATTCTAGAATGTCCTGCTCGCAATTATTTTCTCTCACATCTGATCAATGCGCAATGCCAGTATCTTATATTATATTATATGAAGATTACGGTAAATATAATAACATTGTATTAATTTATTAATGTAATAATAACAAACTTATTATAATAACAACAAAAAAAGAAAAGAAAAACAATTTTTAAACATTATAAATTCATTATTAACTATTGATTATACACCGCACCAATACTGGTATATCTTGTAAACCAGACGTTTAGTCTGAGGATATTCCTTTTTCGCAGTGTCTATGATGATATCGGACAATCCTTTCTAAATATTGTTTGGGTGGTTATGTAATATTTATTATTGCATTTATTCTGTAAGACAAAACTTAATATTATTATCATCCCGAAATAATGATATCGTGGGTTGTATTGATCTTCCCTTGTGATTTTCATTTCACATTTCAATTGTTAATATAATAAACATCTAGACAATAAAAAATCATAATGATGGCTGCAGTTTATTGTTTGTGGCGAATTGGGAAGCTTCAATGTCGATGTTTGAATAATTTTAAGGTTTCTTCAATTACATTGAGGACATACATAATCTGCAAACGGCATGTGATATGAAATTAAACGGAAATCAGAAAAAAAAATCAAAATGGTCTCCATCATGTTTGTGTTGCGTAAACTACATTTTAAAATTCGAAAGTTTATCGAATGATGATGAAATAGAAAGAGACAATTATATTTTTTATTTCAGAGAATTTCTCACTTCCTTTGATGCAATAATAAGGATATTTTGCCCTTCGTATCATATTATGAGCAGGATCTCAAATATTATTAAAACAACTAACGCTATTAATAACAAGTCTTATCTGTCCTGAATGATATTTTTTCACTCAACATTCCACTCAAATCGCATGTCAACGGGGTACATCACTAGTCGCGGCGTGTTTCCCAGCCAAGCGTGAGAAAGAGAGGGACAAGGGCGGCCGACAGAGAGGGCGAGCATCGCTGCGCGCCAGACGACAGACGTAGCGAAATATTGAATTGTGGGCCTGTGGCATCTTTTTGAAAACGGCGGCGTCTGCATATTTCAAAATGGCGGCTACCGTTTCACATGAAAAATCGTCAATTTAGTTAGTGTTTAGCAACCAATTAAACAATGACAAAAATATACAGCTAATGAAAAACCATAACAGAAGCCGAAAATGATTAACCTACAGTTATTTTTTTTTTAAATGACTGAGATTATTCCTGTGGAGACTATCAGATTTGTTATAATTAGATAATTAATTACAGTAGCATGTTAAATGTGTCGTTGTTTTTTGTCATTTTCATATTATTTTGCAGTTTTTAAACGTATGCTGCCATCTAGCGGAAAACTGTGAACTTCTACCGCGTACCATGGCGGCTTAGTGTTTGCAGTAAGACAACTGATATAAAACGAAATCGGAAGATGGCGCTGCTGGGCGTTGCAGTTGCAAAAATCCAATTAAATTAATTACCTCCACAATGAATTAGGATTTAAAAACATTTTCAAGTACAAAATTAAACGATGAAATGTTTATGCTGATTTGTCAAGGTACCTTCTTTAAAATTTCATTTGATGAGGAAGTCTTGTATGTGAAGGAAATTTTAATGAAGGTTGTTTTTTTACCGGCCGGCAATAATAGAATTATGACTCTCCAGGGACGACTCGGCTTCAAATGACACCGATTGTTTGCAAAAATTTACTCTCCCTTAAAATTAGTTCTTTTAAAAATATATATAAGTATTGCTATCTACAAGAAAGTAGTTAACGTAGCTGCTGGAGATTAGTTTCGCCATCCGCTCAACGATAGCAGTGTCAAAGATTTGATTTTTTTTGCTAAAAGGAAAAACTATAATATTATTCTTATCTGCGGGTTCAAATCTTATGACTTGTTCTAAATCCTATTAAAATATGACTAGCCACATATTTGTTGTGACCGCCAACGTGGCATAAATAAATTATGAATTTGAGAATGAAGTTTGTTTTATTTAATTTGATTATGGTTTTGGTGATTGTGGATACGAACAGGAGTGGACCATGTGCAAATTTAGCGATTGTTGATGGCAAATATTATATTAATCAACTTTTAGTGAGTGCTCGAGGATTTCCAATGCGTTTATCAATTGATTGGCATACTGGAAATGTGTTTTTCGTTTATTATGTTGATTCAACGCCGCTTACTAAAAAGCTTTTTGTTATAAGGAACGGAGAATGTTCGATGCGGGAAATTAAAGGTTGTTTTTAATGTTTTGTAAATAAATCATATGTGATTAAGTAAAGTCGTTCCGATAATTAATTTTTTCAGATGTTGAAGGCAGCGGAGTTTCAACAACAGTTGACCAGAAAAATGGAATTGTATATCTATTGACAGAAACAGCGATATACGTCTATAATGACGAAAGGATTTCAGGAGAACTATTCGCTTCGAATATCACAATTTTCAACCATTTAGCCGTGGGCGACAATGGCACGAACATATATCTCGTCAAAAGTGACAATTTCAAAGTTTACAAATTGGCGATCGGCGCAGAGCGTTTCGACGAGTTCAATTTGATAGCGAAAGGCGAAGATCTGACGATAGACGGCGAGAACAACTTTTATTTTAAGGCGGACGGTGGATCGTTTATTATCAAAAGCGGAACATGTAAAATTAAACCTATAAAAGTGCTCCCTAAGAATAGAGTTACAGCTTTTTTTGTTGATAAGCATGACAACGCGTGGGCCGTTGCTAAAAATGGCGGCCTTTACGAGATCGATAAAGTGTATGGATATTCTGGAGTGGTCGGATATTTGGGGTATACTAGTGTTACCACGTTTGGATTTGACTGTGGCGACAATGTTTTAATTGGACTGCCAGGTGGAATTACTAAATTTCATAGGAAAGAAACGAATCCTTGCGAATAAATACACATAGCAAAGAAATATATTTCTACCGTCATTAGAAAAAGGTCGCAACTGACATTTTTGCCAAATTTCACTTAAATACACACGGATTCAGTAAAAAAAAACATGCCTGGATTTTTAATTGTTTTGTATGAGTGTTATTTACATATATGCCTACTAAAGAAACTACTAAAGAAAAAGGGTGTAATTATGAAAATCATGTTATGGATTTACTAAGATGAAAAGATACATTTGACGTTTGCTAAGATGGAACAACTTAATTTCGTCTATTTTTCGAAAAGGATATTACACATTTGTATAAATGTGTAATAGACGTAATTAAAATGGCAAATACTCTGAACCTATACTTCATGTTTATATATTTTTCATTATATCTAATAAATACTATGTTGAATTGTCGTATGGTAAATGATTGCTTATGCCCATTTTAGTTAGTATCCGATTTTTTAAGGGTATTGCGGGTGTGTGTGTGTGTGTGCAGGAATGTTTCATAAGTGGGGCACATTATAATGTAAAATACTACACCAAAAGGGCGTAATTGGTCATTCGCGACCTTGGCGTTCAACTCGACCACCGCGATAGACATTCGACGAGCACATACGAGGTATCTACTGTCAGTAAAGCGTTGAAAACTTAAGCTTCAATTGGTAGAGTTTCTAAACCTTTCTCCGTCGCGAATGTATTCAAAATTCTTTATTTTGCATACATTCGAAGCGTCTTAGAGTTTGCATCTCCGATCTGGAATCCGTACACAAGGAGAGATTAGAAAGGGTCCAGAAGCGTTTTATGAGACAACTAGAAGAAATTACCCGGCGATGCCCGTGTCTAGTTTTGTTAAAAACCGGGAGTTCAAAAGCAGCGTGTTCAAAGACACCCCACGCATTTCTAGTAAAGATTTGCCGCTGCTATGCCACCCTTTCAGCAACAGCACATCTGCGAGCTTCAGCTTCCTCAACAGTCTCCGCTGTCTGCTGAAACGCCAGATAATCGGTGTGCAGTTGACGTCGATTGCCCGCCTGTTCAGGAGTTTTAGTTGCCCGCAAATTGGCTTGCCGCTCAGCTTGCTCCTCGCGTCGTGCTTACGATTGTTACGTAGTCTCATCAGCCCGCTGGGATGCTATATAACCAGTGAATCGGTGACGTCGATCGTCCAACTGCTTCTGCGTTTGAGCTGCTCTGAGAGCCGATTAACGTCTAGCCTGCTGAATCCTCCTCAGCTCCGCTTGAGCAGAAGTCTCTTGACTAATAGCAAAGATAATATTATATTATCTTTGCTAATAGCTACTTTATTAGCTAGAGCTCTTTTTTTTATTTTTGTGGCAGGTTTGCGTGTTCCCTGCATGTTTTTAACCAAACGACAATACACCAATCACAATATCTACATTTTTTAAAAGTTTAAATTAAAATTGTAAAGTAGCGGGATTAGGTTAGCGAGAGGGGTATCATTCGAAGCGCACGATTTGCGGATTTGACAGTCCCTATGAGCCACTGGTCGGGTGCACACCGCGCGTTCGCGGTCGATCAATATTTCAAGTGCGGCGAATCACTGGTTCGAGCGCGTCGCGCTTTTTGTACTCATTTCAATATTCGACAATTACGCGATGGCCCAAGAACACAACTTATCTCGTCCTGGGTGCAAAGGTTCAGGCAAGAAGGGACAGTAATCAACAGAACTCCTCCAGGCCCATCAATATCAGCAGCGACGCCGGAACGTGTGGCCCAAGTTCGAGATGAAATTATGCGGAATCCGCGTAAATCAACAAGAAAAATTGCGGCTTCTACTGGAATTAAAATATCTACAGTGTACGTTATTTTGAAAAAGAAATACCCATACAAAATGCAAATCGTGCAGTTTCATCGAAACTGACTATACTTTGCGAGAAACGGATCCTTCGAGAGAAAGGGTCCGGCTGCAAAAGTTCCTTGAAGAAACGGGCATCATTTAGACGATATTGTCTTCAAAAAATAAAATCCGCATTGTCAAACTCCATTTTGTAAAAATAAAAAATAACATAAACTTTTTAGTTTTATTTGTATTCAATTTCAAACTTTAAAATCTCCCGCTGGACACCCTTTATATACATTAATCATCAACGTCCGTATTATTAAACAAAGTCGTAGTATTAAACAAATTTAAATCAGTAAAAGATGTGTAAATATGACGACAGGTGGTAACCCGGTAAGGTAAACTTCGCGCGCAGCATTTAAGGCATTGGCATCTATTGACAAAATTCAGAACTTAGGTGTTGTTATATAGATCGATAATATTACTGAATTTACCGCGTGAAGTTTTTTAGCACCGACTTTTCGGCGATGTTGCAACCGCCGTTGTCTAGGGTAGACTGAACTAACTAGCCGAAATGTCGGGTGCTAAAAAACTTCACGCGGTAAATTCGTTAATATTATCTATTTATAATGTCAAATAACGGCGATAGTCTTCGATTTCATATTGTTATATAAAGTTGAATTTCAGGCAGTGGTTTCTTCTATTCTAATATAATCTGAGTTTATATTAAAACAAAAATGTAAACTCATCTTGGGTTTGAAATCTATTCGAAACAATTCTTTTTTTCCGAGAAATTTAAGGAGTTTATACGTGACGAATGCGATGGCGCATTTTCAAATAAAAATAATTTTAAAATACCTTAATGATATATAGCTTATGTTTTAAGTCAGACTATATTCTATCTGTGTGTCAAATTTGATCCAAATCCATTCAACCGTTTATGCGTGATTGAATCACAAACATACAAACGTCCAAACTTTCACATTTATATTATTAGTGTACTAATCACATTTATACTTTCACAATAATAATATTACTACTTGGGACTTGAAACGTACGAAGTTCAATATTGAGACTGAATCACTTCAATATTGCTTCAATAGACAACTGCCGTACCACGGCAGATATGGTACTGCTACATAACATTATCCACAACAACGTGGACAACTCTTATTTTACTTAAAACCTGTCCTTTTAAGTACCACAATGCGTAGTTCGCTCTCCTCGTACTTTCGAAGTCCCTCGCGTCTGTACTAGATATGCCCAAAATTCCATCACATACCGCCTAATATCTACACCCTGCGCCAAATTTCTTGATCCCTCACACACTAGCTCAAAAATGCATTCACATATATAATCTCATCCAAAGCTCCGCACGAGACAGAAAATCAAATTCCCTAACATCGCCAGCTACCTGGGCCGGGTCGCAGGCTAATACTTGGTTAGGTGCATTGGTGTTTAATAAATGCAATGATCTCAGCTAGTGTGCGAGGGCTCAAGATCCGTGGCGGGATCTATACTTACAGCAATCGACTAATTCGATATGAAGGAGACTAAATTTAAGGAGAGAATATACATAAACTTAATCGTCAATGTTTCTTAGACATTTAAAATAGGATATTTATGGTTTATATCATATACCGTTCGATTTAATTTATTTTTTTACATTTTAATTTTAATTTAATTTTTTAACATATTTATTTTATTGACAATTAATTAATAGGTACATCTTGATTTTATTTGTTTTTTTTCATTTTATTTATTATAAGATTATTTAAGAGAAATATCTTTTGTATTCTATATTTTTTATATAAAGTATTAAATATTTTTTATGTTTTGTACTGCATAATAAAAGTATACACAAACACTTACTTCCATTTCCTCTTCCATCCCCTACTGAAGGCGCTTTGAGTAAAGGAGACTTAATTCAGTGAAACTATTGCTGAAAACATGTCATCGGTCAGAAATGCTGTATTTAATATATGTAATTGTATTTCTTTTAGCTCTGTACGTTTTCCTTAATAAAGAAAGAAATACATTTTTAATAAATACTTCAATATTTCGTTATTTTCTTTGCCAAATGAAAAAGGAAAAACAAAATTATTAAAAATGAATAAGATAATGTAAACACAAAATGAAATTGAATGTTGCACGTATCTAAATTAAATGCATTTACACAACCTTTATAAGTCTATGTATATATTATAGCAAGTTTTCACAGTTATCACAACGTCAAGATTTTTTCTCCAGTGTTGTTTTTTGTCAGATGTGCCATTTTTTGTTATGTCGGTAGTTTCATTATTTTACGTCACTTTATGCTTTTTTAACCATCTCATCATTTGCGCGTATACTCCCTTCGTCAAAGCTTGCACTCGACGATTTTTCATTGCTGTATGTACGGAGCTTTCAAAGCGTTGGCGTCGTCCCCGTTTCAGCACTTTGATTCGAAAGGCGTTGCGCTGCATTCACTTCGGATAGTGGAGAACAAAGTGCGGCGCGAGTGCTCCATTCCTAGAGTCTTCTTGTGATGAACGTCTTTTCATTTGTTTGCCTGGTTTGCCTTCCTTTAAACCGAGAAACGACTCTGCTCGCCTCTGATATTAATATCCTCTATATACCACAGTTAAACTAGATTCGAACCTTGCATTAATTCAAAACAGCCATTTTCTTTTTCCTATGGATAGTGTACCTAAACGGAATACGTATATTGCAAGTCCGAAACTCATAAGTGTGCGTTCCTAGATGTATATTTTCACTTTACAAAATTATCCTAACATAATCACAGTTTAATCTGTGCTTTGTGTATTCTGCCTTTTAATGTATCGGCACCGTGTTATTCGCTAGGAGTTAAACATAGCCTACGTCGATAGTCGGTATGACCAAAATGGTATGATATAACTCAAATTAGTTATCGTTCCGCCGGTATTTTAGACAATACGAGAATGATACGGCGCTTTATTCGCTAATCATAGGAAAGAAAGAGAAGTCTGTTTTAATCTGTCAAACTCCCTGATATCGCATCGCTCTCTGATGATGAAAAAGTCATGAAATTTAATTGGATTCGATTTAATAAAGTTTCATTAAATCACCAAGTTTTATTAATAAAATTTTATTAAATCACCAAAATGTTCTCCAACCACGAATATTTCAAGAGAAAGTCGATTTTTATAGAATTAGAGCGATGCATGCCTGCGTTCAGTGCCGCTTCCTAACACCAATGATTTCCACTATGGGAAGCCACCACCTCGACCAATCAGGTAGTTTGATTAAGTATCCATCAACTGAACGCAGATTCTCCTCAACACGCCCGAGTGCCTGTTATATTTTGGCAGTTGTCTGTCCGTACACCATACGTATTCGAGTACATAGCCGATAAGGGGTCATCCACATATTAAGTCATCGATTTTTGGCGATTTTAAACTCCCCCCCCCCCTTAAATTCCGTCCC
>JAOPUG010000215.1:3114732-3127018 GCA_027564375.1 Micropterix facetella
ATTTTCTTAATTGATGTTGTTTGGAATAGTTGGAATAAGCTAAATTTTTACAATAAGTGGGACACGGTGTACACTATGGTTTTTCTATAATGCTCAAATTTAACGTTTATCGAGTTCTTAATGAGGTAGAATCGAAGCTGGGAAGCCTAACAATCAATCACGAAATCGCCTGCGCAGGATCGCGAGCACTATCGCGCCTACTTCGCGAGCGAATGATTCTCACCAAACAGCTCAGTTGGCAACGCTACGCCAATCAATCACTATTAGCGGTCCAATGACTTGTGGCGAATTGCGAGCGAACGGCGGCTGCCGTAGCGTTGCCAACTCAACCATCGCCGAGGGTAAGCGTAGGTGTGAGGGTAGGTTGTCGGCAATGGAAGCTACACACACAGGCTTGTTAGCGCTACGAGGCGAGCACTGATTTCATCTGACATATGCGCTGATATGACGTTTTAACCGATACCCTTTCCTTGATATCAGTTACAATCGCTTGCACTAAATTTAGATCAGCAAAATTGTGGGACGACTATTTCGGAAATGAAAGCAACGATCTAAGTATTAGATTTCGATTCTCGAGTCTATTATTGTTTTTTTTATAATCATTTTTTCTTAAAGGCGAACCTACTTTTGATTTTTCGGGAACAAAATATGACAATGTGTTGTTGTGTGAGCGTCGGTGAGCGTATATCCATAGGCAGAAAATAAGCGTTGTCAACAAATATTTTGTGACACCGATACATTTGAGTTCATGAGATAAGTAGGATGGCATTCCTTAAGTGTCTCTTTAATAAGTGGAGACGATTGTAATAGTACACATTCGGCATTATACACAAGCATACCTACATTAATACGAATTCGGCGGAATTCCACAAATTTCTGTATTTAAAAAAATATTTAAATAAGTATATAATAGTAACAGTATAACTAAATCTCCTACATGTACTAAAAATACTCATTTTTAAAATAAACACAAATCTCTTTTGTAGTACCTAATAAAAGCTAAATTAAATTAATATTAAACTCATCATAATTATCAAGATTGTTAAAATAAATAATAGCATGACTGAACTGAAAATACGACATGTTTAACCAATCAACATAACTACACAAGAATATATAATTAAGAAAGGTATCGCTCTTATGCAACTACTATATTTGTGAACATTGTTCTGCAATGTTGAGAAATAAAGAGCTTATGCTACGGCTATAATATTATTTATGTTGGCTACAATTTACCATTATAACTAAGATATGAGAAAGGAGTTAAAAATCCGCATTGTACAATCCTAAACTGCATTTAGATAATTTGCGGAAGATGTACATACAATATGGAGGAGAAATATTTAATGGTATTTAATTAATTAAGTAATAAAAAAATAAATTATTTAAATTTAACGTTTATCGATTGTCGAAGACGTGATGTCACGACAACGCCATCTACCGGTGGAGCTGATAACTAACCGGTAACGCGGCCGGTTTTAGCCGAAAACCGAAACCGGTGAGGCTTGCCTAACGGTGAAATTATGATTCACTCCAGAGGAACCTACTGGCACTAAAAGTTCATTTTTATGAATAACACCGATTAATTGGCCCCTCAGGAGTCTATGTTTCAAATTTCAAGTCAATCGGTTAAGCCGTTTGGAAGTCGGTGAACATAGAGCTATAGAACCCCAAAACTATATATTATATACAATCGGCTATATATAATATACAATATTTGCCCGTACCTGCAGGGCACATTAATGCCACTTAATATTATTTTTTTTCAATTTTTCAATTGATCAAAAAGTTTTGTTAAAAATTGTTGGAATTGCCGGTGAACATAGAGATATAGAAACTTAAAACTATATATATTATGACGATAAAATATAGCGTATGACCAAGAACATAGAAATGTCAAGGCTAATAGAGATCTGTAAACGTGAATATTTCACTCATATTTATTTATTTATTTATTTATTAGTAACATACACATTCAAATGCATGAGTGCAAAAGAAAAGGAATTTACTATCCAGAAAATACTGTTATATGCTTGTAAATTTAGGTATATCTTTGTCTGGGCCTAAGTTAAATAGGGCATACATTAAATGTAAATATTTGTATTTCTAATGTGCTCAGTAAAGTGCAACCGAGCCTTGTAGGCACTCACATGACAAGGCAAGCTCGAGTAATATGAGTCATTCCGAAAGATACAATATTATGCATCTAATAATTCAAGGCAAAATATCCGAAAGACGAGGATCGGGACGAAAAAGAATATATTGGCTTCGTAATCTATGGGATTGATTTGAAAAATCTACCAAATCCTTATTTCGAGCAGGCAGTCAATAAAGTTGTTATAACCAATATGATAACCGAGGTTCAGTAGCGGACACGCAATGGCAATAAAGAGGAACACTAGAGAAGGTAATGGAAAACTGCCATACCGTTTTACCTATAAGTGTGAACCACATTTTAAAAAACTAGACAGAAAAAGTTGCCATGATGACATCGTAACAAATAGGTCTAAAAATATTATTTGGTTTATTGTATAAGTAAGATTAAACGAAATTACCGCGTGAAGTTTTTGGCACCCGACGTTTTGGCGATGTTGCGGCGCCGCTGTCCAGGGTAGACTAAAGCGCTGTCAATCGTCATTTGTTGTTCTGCGGGTATGCGGCAAAGTGCTTCCCGGATCATGCACGGAAAGTAAAATTGTTCTTTTGATAGCACAATGGGATGTTGAAACTGCACCCAGCGGTTAGTTTCGGTATCTTATTTATGTTCGAAATGGGCAAATTCGTAAAGAGAGATTATGATGAGATTCGACGTCAAAGCTTACCACAATTTCGTCTTCGGCCAGATTTAAACTTGTAACAATGCGTATGAAATGCCGTGAGTTTATCACGTGAGACTTCGTTTCGCCCGTAAGTGATTGGAGGACAACAGCTAAGTGTTTCGACAGAGGATATGTGGGGCTGTCGATTTGGCAAATTCGAAAAAGAACGTCAAACAGAAACAAAATATAGCTCGATCTCTGAGGCATGTAAATTATGTAATACCACTGCAAACTCCAGGTGTATATAAAATCGAATGCAGATGTGGGTTAGTCTACGTTGGATAAACGAAACGGCCCATAGCCACTCGACTGATGGAATATATCAAAGCTGTTAAAAATGTTGAGCGAGAAAAATCGGCGATCTGCGAACACATATTAGATAGCGGAACTAACCACTGGGTGCAGTTTCAAAATCCCTATCCATTGAAATAAGAAGAACCGCGAACTTCAATAATAACGACTGTCTCAAACTCTACTACGTGGAATCCTCTTCTTAAAATGTTCTCAATGCCTATCGCCGAGCGCATGGACGACGGATGTTCGAAATTCACGCGCGCTGAACCTGCCGCCCCACCACCACTATTACCTGCGTAGTCCACCACTATTAACAGCAGCAGTTTGTGCCTACCCGCAGAACACGGATGACGAACGACAGCGCTCTACTCTACCCTAGACAATAGCGGTTGCAACATCATAAATTCCTATTTTTATCCAAACTTTACCAAATTTTTACATTTACGAACAGTTTTAAAAATTAGACTGAATCTAATTCATGAAAGTAATATAAACCTACTAAACTTACTGTAGACTTTTCATGTGTGACTAAATACCACCCAAATCCTAGTCCGGACCTTCAAAAACGAAAACTGTGTTTTAAAAATTGAAGTTATAAACGTTTTATTGGACTAATTAAAAGGTTTATAGGCATTTAGGCACAAATCCTTGTTTGGAAACAAAAGAAAAGGACACTGTGTCAGGGAATTCCGCGCGTCCTTTCCCGTTATACAGCGTCTATAGGGTGGTTTTTTTTATACCTCTTACGTAAAATATCACATCGACGTCGGAGCAGGGGGGCGTTGAGTGCTGAGCACCCACGGCAAGAGCCTCAGTGGCTGCTCGAGGGCTCGAGCACTCACGGAGTCGGAGCATATGTATGTGGGTTTTATTGTTACAATCTGCATGAGCCTAGATTGCAGGGGCTCCAATCAATGAATCTTTATTTTTGAAGGCAAAATAACCCGCTTGACCCTTTTCAGTCGACATGCGCTAAATCAGGCGACAAAATCGGTAGCAATGAAATTAGAGCGATGTGGCGTCGGCTTTGGCGTCCGCCCTCGACCATACTCGCTCCCGCGGGCGATTATTGAGGGCTATCGACGACGCCCAGGCGTTGAATAAGGAAAACGCGCAGATGATTCATTCTATATTCTTTTCGTTAGTTATTAAAAATAGTGTTTAGCTGATCGAAAAGCATCAGGGGGCATAGGTGGGCACGTGCCTACGTCGAATTTCATGGAACGGACCCCAAATGACTCCCAGGATTTTTCTAAGAATATAATATCATGTAGAAAAAGTGAAAACCGTGGATAATATTATCAGCGAAGCACAAGACACCTGCAAGAGCTGTGAATGTAGGACATAGCCTTATTTACTAGATAAAATCATTCGATTTCATCACCCGTGTTAGTATCGCTCACACTACCATGAAGTACAATTTTTGTAGGCTGTAAATTAGTGTAAATCATGTGAATTTGAACATTTTACATTAAAAGAAAAGGTTGAAACTTAACATTCCGTTTTTAGGACTTTAAAATATATAACATTTGGGAATAAGTTTAGTTACTTCATTAATCTAGGCAATAACATCTGCATCCGCTGCAATACACTTATCCACATCAGCGGGTTAGCACTCAAGAACATATTCTTTGATGTAAACTAGGAAAAAGATGATTATGTAACATATTCGTAAGATAGCTCTTACGAATATGTTACATACTTATCTCTGGGCATAGTTCTGGCCAGGTTTTGGAAATGAGGTGAGCACACTATTTATTAGGGGCCCCACATTCATAGGAGTCATTGTTCTACATGTATCATATTGTAAAACACATGTCCAAAACGTGCAGCTCGGTACAGGTATACTTCATAGCTATGAATTTGATATAAGTAATAGAGTTAATACAATGAGACGTATTGTTTAAATCTCATTTTAACCCACTCTCCTTTGTCACATTGGTCTCCTTGCAATTTTTCAGATGCAAGCTCACAATCATTCACAGTACTGAATATATTGGAAACAAGGTCAGGTGCGGTTGCTTTAAGTTGTTTCCAAATGGTGCTCACTGTTTCTTGGCGGCAGAACCTTCAGTCCATTTGAATAATGATTCAGTACAGTAAATGATAGAGAGCTGGCATCTCAAATCATACTCATACACCTTTTTTGTAAATACCCTTACCAAAAACGAAGTTTTGCGAGGAATCCTCTGATTTTATCCATGGCCGTTAGAATGTTTTCTTCTCTCCCTAGGAGCTCTTATTTAAAATATTTAAGTTGGAAAAAGATCAGCGAGAAATGCTAATTTAAATAGCCAAACAGCGTGTTATACAAAGCATTTGATTTTTCGATCAGCAAGTAGTCTGAATTGAAAGAAAATTAAATACGTCGTTTTTTAAATAACTGACATGGTTTTATTATGGACCTGGGGGATCGCCAGAACTTGTTTACTTGTAAAGGGGTCGCGCATTGAAAAAAGTTGAAAAACAGGGCAACGACTCCTATGGAGTTGGGCCGCTAACAAATAGTGGGCCCACCTGAGTTCTAAACACTGATCCCGCCTATCTCCGTGGTTTTGTTTCGACCTGCTGTTTGAAGAATCTCAAGTGCTCAATATCTGCCAAATATATATCTAAAATAGTGTCTCGTAAAAGTCAGTACAATAAGGAACCAACAAGCCCTTTGACAATAGGACTGCCGAAAATTAATACATTAACTTTCCCAGAGAAAACACAGCTTTTGCACGAAGGATATTTTTGATAATTCCAAAATCCCACGAATAATACAAAATAAACAAATATATTACTAAAATATGAAATGAATATAAATATTTTAATTAATCAGTCGTCTTGAATTTCAAAGCTGAGAATTTTCGATCACCTTATAGAACAATATGACATTACCATACTAATTATATATTGTCATTCAAGTAGACTAGATAGGGATGTTAAAACCGCTAACGACATTAATGAGCACGCATTTTGACGATGACGATTCAGATGTTGCATGATGACGACTGTATGTAAATTTCGACGATTGCATTTTTTTACTCTTTTTAAACATCGTAGTGAACTAACTGATCTTGTTAGCCAACTGAAAAAAAAATCATAGCTAAGGGTATCTTTCTTAAGTACATAGCTATTTCAGATTTTTCAAATAGGATTGAAAATTTGAGAAAAAGAAATAAATCTGGGAGCTATACAGTAAACCTTCATTTTAGAGTATTTTTTGAACCCATCTTTCACACTAAATAGCAGGACCAAGAAACTAAAAGAAAATAGTAAAGCATTTTAACAATAGTAATAGAGTACATGACTATAGCGGAATAAAAACAAAATAGGTTTTTCTTGATAAAAAAATTATATAATAAGTGAAAGTTTCATCCATACTCACTATTAAATATTATTGATTAGCCTGTATTTTTGTAATTTTTATATTTTTTACATAAACTATATATATTAAATTTGCAGTAGGCACTATCGTTTTTTCTACAGCACGTTTCTATTTATTTTCTCATACAAATGCGTCGAGCCGTTTTCGTTCGGCGCGTTTGTGTGAGAAGTTCTTATGAGATTTGTATGATATTTTTTTTACATATATCGTCGCCTTAAGAAGCATGTAGACAATCGGAAAATCACAAACGTTTTGTTTAAAAAAGTGCCGTGACGGGTTTGTCTCTTCGTCCTTCAGTCCGGCCGTTTACACCTGGATGTACCTACCTGGTTTTTCGTTAATGGATTCTAAAAATGGAATCTTTTGGAGCAAGGTCTGGCCGTACGATAGGCAACAAATAGTCCCCATTTTTTTTTTGATTCTTTATACCCGGTAACGACCTACCTTAATGCCTAACGACAATTGTCATACAGGCAGCCGGATTTTAAAACGTTACGTGGCAATACTTAAACGACTACCCATCTAAGTAACCACTGAACACGTCCGACGCTGCTTAACTTCGGTGATCGCAAGGGAACCAATATTTTAACTCGGCTACGGACGTTACAACTCCTGTAACTTTGCGACTGTTTGCTGTGGTGTTTGGTGTGCGTTGTCGAACGGAAGCGGTCGTGAAGAACGATTGAATAAGCTCGTGTCTTGAAACACGAGCTTCTTTATCGTCGTTTGCAGTTCTTGAACGTACATATTTGCGCTAACTATTGTGTTAGACGGCAAGAGGCTGTAATAAAACAGGCACAAGGCGTTATATTCGAAAATAATTCGAATTTTTAACTTTCCATGGTTGCACACATGAAAATATCCGAGCAATAACAAATTTATTTTGAAAAAGAAACGATATGGCTTTGAATGTTTTTTTAAAGTTGGAAATCTAACTTAAACAGAAGTTATCCAATTTCAAAGTAGCCAGTGTGAAAAAATGGCAATTACATAGGTAAGCACTTAATACATAAAAACTTCTTCATTGGAATTTTCTCTCCGGCCTCTCTGTTTAGGATTAGTATGCAAGGTCCAATCTTTGCTATTTCTTATGTTGCTCCATAAGGCGCCCTAGCGCATTATTCGTATGTACGTCGCGTCGGGTTTTCGCTTTAAAAATTACTCCAAATTGCGTTCGCTAATTGTTATTACGGTGCGAAATTGGTAGTGAAAATGGAATGGGGCGAGGCTCAGAGATTTCTCGCCTCGGAGCTTACGCAACGAAACGAGCGGTCTTTATTTAGGCCAGGCGCCGTACATTTTTCCAACGAGTCAGCGATTAGTAGCCATTATTTTTCAATTGTTCCAAAAATGAAAGGCGATTAAAGAAGGATCGGAGAAAATACGAAGAATACTACTCGAAGAATATTCGCTCTAAAGATTTGTTTAACAACCGTAACGGAGGCAAAAATCCAGAACTTATTATACTAGTACCATGTAGTAACCTAATAGTTAATAGTTTATTTCATATTAATCATACATGTCATTTCTTTTACATAATAACAAAATAAACACTTAATCTAAACGAGACCCTAAAGCGTCTGTTTGTCTGAAGTTTTGATCGCTATAAACTCAAGAACCACCGGATGGATATCAATGCGGTTTTCACTTGTCAGAATTAATTAATTATTTATTAGCCATTTTATCCGAAGGAGAGAACTGATCATATGACAAACAAGCATAGTATCTTTTAACTCGTTAAAGTTCGTTAGATCCTCTTTCCAGGACAATTTATGTGTATTACCACCAATATATCTAAAACAGCTAAGTAAAAAGTTAAGTGTGGATGAAAAATAGACTCTTATAAACTCAACAACCGCTGGACAGAATCTAATTTAGTTTTCACACTTGGTTAGCTCTTTCGAGGAAGGTTAACTTGTAAATAAAATCAAAATATGTAAAAAGGAAAATGAGCAGCAACGAATTAAGTTAAGTCGATAGGAAATTGCCATGCGTGTGAATTTTAGACTTTAATTACTTAACATTTAAGCGATGTCGATATTTTAAATTTTCTATCTGGAAATTCACATCGGTGAGTCAACTGGGTCATATTTCAAAGCGGTGGGTTTGGCATTTCCCGAGATATGAGCACAAACCACGACTTTCATAATCAAAACTTTATTGCAACTTATTAATCCTTACAAAGTGCTTCTTTTTGTTAGCTCGAGCATCTAATCTTGATATAATATGTCCTTTACAGTAAGTAAATATCATTATTGAGGAGTTATTGGCGTTGAAAATATGTGAAGTCTGTAGAGTTACAGCAGCGATTTGCCACTTACCCACAGAAAAACAACGGATGACCGACAGCAGTTCAGTTTACCCTGGCGATGTTGCAACGGCAGTTGCAACATCGCCTAAGCGTTGAGTGCTACAATTTTCAAACGGTAAATCCTTTTTTTGTTTCCCATGGTTGCACACACGAAAATAAACGAACAAAAGACAGAAGGAAAAAATTATACCTAATTTGCAAAAAAGGAATAAAATGGCTTTGGGTTTGAAATTTGTTTGAATTGGAATTCCAACTCAACCGAATTTATTCAAGTTCAAGGTGACCAGTGTGAAAAAAATGGCAATATAAGGACCTAATACATTAAAGCACAGCATCTCAACCATGGATCTTTAAAACGCAAATCACAGGCCGCTTGGGTCCGGCCGAAGGTTTTTATGCGTCCCGAGGCCCACGTTCCGAAAAGTCCTCCTGACTTCAGAGTGCTTGCCAGGCCATTCACTGTACCTATTAAAGATGTTCTAAGATTTTTTTAAATGAATTTGATTGATTTGCAGTGCAATATCGAACTTAAGGAAAAATACAATTTAGGGATTTTTGAATTTTATTCGCAATACGTTGATCAAAAAATTCTGATGTTATGATTCAATATGTACATTTTTGGCAGCACTTATATTTGTGACCAATTGATTTCTCGTATGAAAAATGTGAAGTCCAAAAATAGGATAAGAATCACAGATTCACATCGTGGATTGCCACGACGAAAATAAAACCAGATATCGGCAATATTATTACGCACTATCAAGTGAACAGTATCACATTTCGCGATAATCACACTACACTATGCAAATTTTACTCATTTCTTTAATTCAAGTCAAAATACGTTGCACGTATATTTAAAATTATTTAATTTAATTTGAATACATATTTCCGTATAAATGAAATTATTGTGTAAAAAGCGTTTCAAAAATATAAAACTGCACCTAGCGGGGTCTTTGCACACCCCCTTTCCCTTCCGGGAGGCTTTCAAACGCTCTGCTGGGTGCGACTATGTGGCCCTTGGGCCTTATAAGGCACAATCAATTTACCCTCGATCCAAAAAAGGTTGAAGACCCATGAAACTACTTTTTATACATAGATAAAAACACTATTATTAAGTCTTTATAGTTTGAGTATGAAGAGATTCAACTAATGTGAGAAGCCGAATTTGTAATACTGTTTTTATTTATATTTTATTTTTTTATAAATGTATCTACATATGTATTGCTTTTAATTATCTCATATATACTATAATATTTACCAATGGAAATAAATAAAATAAATAAATACACAGAAATATTTGAATACACTATCACTAGCCTGAAATAAACCCAAGGTATGTGGATCATCGCAGCGATTTGAACGGTGACTTCATTTGCAAATTTTTCAAGTGTCTGCTCCGCATCACAATTGATGTGTTTACAGCTACTGCATAATTCAGTCGGAGCGGCGGAGAGGAAAACGGTGGCGCCCGTTCAGTCCGATTTGTATAGAGAGCGCAAGTGATATTTAATTCAAGAAGCGTCTGTGTGATTGTGCGGAACGCGTCTATTCAAATATGAATTCATTAATAAAACACGAGGCACTGTTTAAGCATTTATGGGGCAGACACATTAATCTATAAAAGGATGGGGGGTATTTTCAGAACGGAGAACGGAGAATACTGAAATCAGAAATTCTAAATAACTACAAGTCATTTGACTTGATTCAGATACCAAATTTATGTATTAAATTAGTATCTCGACATTGACGACTTCAACTAAGCGGACAACTGTTTTGTGATATTATTAAATTTAATTAATTAGCAGCGATTATTTGATGATAATATAGTAACTACTTTGGAGATAACGAGGGTATATGTACATCGTGTACCATTTTATTTTACGTATACTTAAAATCTGGTTTATTTCTTGTGTTTTAAACCTCTACTAAGAAACTATATGCCTATAGTTAATTCTATGGTATCTTTTTTATGATTGGAAGACAAATAATTTTGCTAATATGTCTGTTAGAGGCCTCATACGTCTCTCCAGTATGTAGCATAGGATAGTTTCCGCCTGCATGCGCCTGTGCCACTTGTGTTCGACCGAGGTCGCGCAGGTCTGCGAACATGCTTCCTTTCATTCTCGGTAAATTATGAGCGGCATGGAAATGCGTTCACCGAATTGCATTTATACTTTGAACGTTTTCCGGAGAGACGATGTCCCGCGGAGGCTAGGATGATAACGGCCGCCTTTCAGCGTGTCATTGGCAATAAACCTGCTGAGCCGATTACACGAAAAGTGGAAATAAATCGCCACTTTGGTTACGTTCTGTGTCATTTTTGCGAACGTCCAGAAACTAGCATCCGAAAAACCTTGTGCAGTTGCACGTTTCAAAATCTTTGATACACAGAGTGCTGAAACGTGACAAATAGCATCCTTGTGTGATAAGGAAAATGCATGCGCTATTGCCACCTGACTTACATACACTTACATACAGCGACAGCAGAAAACTAACTTTCTTGATTTAGTGATGTGAAATGAGAGTACGGATATATGAAGCATTTGATAAACTTAGTGGTCAGTGTGTTCAAGAAGTGAATTTATTTCCAAGAGTGCATCTAGAAACAGTGTGGTGAGCACGAATGTATGTGCGTGTGGGCGGACAAGGCAACGCCACATCAATGCTCCAATCTAATTTACGTACTTCCATTAAGTTACTTATAATACCTATATTACGCCTAATTGGTACATAACCAATAAGTTCTATTTGTAAAGCATTTAAAGTTACGCCATTGGTCTCGTTTCGAAAATCAATCTACGCCAATGTCGCCGCTGCGAGGGTCAATGAACAAGAAATAGCTAAATAATAATAATTTAGCTATTATGTGGGCCACACATAATAGCTAAATTATTTGCATGAACTACGGGAAAAACTTTATCGTTCACTGACTTATAGTAGGTCAATCGTGTCACCCGATATAAATAAATCGATAAACAAATTGATAGGCTGTATGAAACATAATCTATCCAATTTTTATCGACTTATTTTGCCACACTGACACAACTCTACATTAGATCCGTGGCTGAAACCAAATTACGTTGTTTATAGCCTTTCCAGCGTACTAGTATAATAGAGATTAGACGGTATTAGGAATTTACCCACGAAACATTAGAAGATCTGCCTCCTGGCGGTATTTTTATTATAAAACAAAAATTTGTGCTATTGTCCTGGATCCTAATACGTTATCCATTGTTTAGTAAGCTACTCTGAATAAGACCGTAAGATTCCATGGTAAAATTGTGCACCTATCAGTTATTTAATCGAAATGTGATTTAAATAAAAGTTTACACATAGGGTCGTACATCACCGCCGGGTTGCCTAGCAAAATCTTGGCACAAATACAAAAAATAGAAAGGAACTTTGCGAATATTTTATTAAAATCATCGTGATTTCATGACAACGCACATCAAGAAAACATGTAGGTATATACTTCTTGTAGTAACCTCG